>OVAO01000783.1:0-17869 GCA_900406285.1 Biscutella auriculata | reverse complement strand
AAAAAAACCAGTAGAAATTGGCTGACCAAAAATCAAAAGTGGTAAATAAAAAATAAAATTCGATGGAAATAGTCATGAGGAAATAGTAAAGAAAATTTCCACTGAAATGATCGTCAGAAAGTTGTGTGAACAATTTCCCATCGAAATAGTCGGGAGAAAATAATGAGAACTTTTCTAGAGTAGTTATTATTTTATAATCGATTTTTAGATTTAAAATTAATTACAACCAATATATAAAAAGTAACCAAATTTTTAAACTAAATGAACAAAATAAAAAATTATAAATTAAATTTTAACTTTTTTTTTGTCAACTAAATTAAATTCTAACGTATCTCTCTCTCTTTTTAACAATTTCATTTTTTTGGTTATTTATGATTTGGTATATACAAAATTTCTCACGAATATCTCACAATTTTAATAGTGAAAATTTTCGTCGCAAATTTTCTTCCTATTTGTTGCCATTATTTTTCGTCAATTATTATCTACGGATTTTTATGATTTTTTTTACCATTTTTAATTAACGAGATTTTGTTTAATTGTAATCATATAAGAAGACATGGAACCATAGTTCAAATAATTTTTTGTAATTAGAAAAGTTTAGTTAACTAACGATTCATATCAATTTGTGTCGTATAAGATCATGTGTTCTCTGCTGGAAAAGAGCTGAGGACCACCATGCCTTTTTTATCAACCGCCTCCTTTATTTTTTTTATCCACTACGTTATAGCGAAACGAAAATCACCAAGATTTTGTATTTAATTTTTTTTTTTTTTGTTAATGATTTTGTATTTAAGTTTTTTTGGCAGTATTATTATTTTCTTGTAAACTTATGATAATCGGATTATTTAGATTATAGATTCTCTTTATATTTAAGTATCTTATTTTATACCACTGAAGATTTTCGTCTTTAATTTTTTGGTGTAACATATTAGATTTTTGATTAATGTCATCTTTGAGATAAAATATTTATATTTTTATTGTTAAATTTTTAGTTATTTATTTTAGTGAAACATATTTTAAATGATTATTTAAATATGTATAATATATTTATGATTTTAGCATAATATCAGTTGTTCAATATATTAAATAATTTATGTATGTCATTTAAAATTTGTTCGTATATACAAAAATTTATTATTTTTATATGAATGAATAAATTACTTATGTTTATGTTTTTAAGAATTATAAACAAATATAAATTTAAAGGAGGTATGACACATATTTNTAAACAAATATAAATTTAAAGGAGGTATGACACATATTTAAACTAATTAAAATGATACAATTAGATATCAAATTTTTATTATTTAATGTTATTGGTTAAAAATGTTTTTAAAATAAATAATAAAAAGATATCAAATCTTTACTATTTGATTTTATTGGTTAGTAATTAAAAAAAATATGAAATCAGATTAAATATTAGTTTATGAGTGAACGATTGTTTGAAATAATTAATATGATATTAAATTAAATAATTAATATCAAATCTTTGTTATTTAATTTGATTGGTTAGTAAATATATGAGTGACATATATTTCTATAGTATTATTTCAGAATCACTTTTAATAATATAACCTTTAAATCATCAAAATATTACATGATATGCCATTGGAAAAAATTTAAAGAGCAAAATAATTTTTTTAATAAAGATAAAATCGAAAATTTTAGTGGATTAAAATAAATTTGTTGAACCGGTATAATATATTCAATACAAATATAGTCTCACATCGGTTAAGAAAGTAAAAGACAAATATGAATCAATCCTATAAATAAACAAATACTAGATTAAGACCCGAGCCATGCCTGGATTTTATTTTTAACACTAAAATATTTAATAATTTTTAACTAATTAAATATATTTATTAGATTTTATTGTTTAAATATTAATTTATAAAAAATAATTTAATTGACATTTTGAAAAAAATAATTTTGTATTCAGAAAAATTAAACTTTATAAGAATATTAGAGATAATTATATTATTTTAGACATTAAAAGTTTATTTAAACAGACAACATTTAAAATATTTTCTATTAAATACCATTTGGAAATAGGTTTAAGATATTTAATTTTTAAATTAAAAAAATTAGAAAATTGTGGACTTGACACATCACCTAAATCACTTCTCTTTTAATATATAAGAGGATGTTTTGAATGTTGAATAACAAGTAGAAAGCTTGATTTATTTACCACCCAAATTATACAATATTTTTTCACTAATTCGTATTTTGAACTAAACAAATATGTTATAATAATTTAAATATTTCTATTTATATTCAAAATAAAAATAAAATATTTAATTTATACTAAACTAATTAAATATATTATTTCAATTTTTTTTTTAAAATATCATATTAGAATAATTCAAACTTATTAGTTTTTGTATATTCTATTGGATTAAAATAGATTTTTTGAAACGAATATTAAATATTCAATAAAAATATCTTTAAAAAGTTTCACATCGCCTCAGAAAGTAAAAGGAAAAGTTGAATTAAACATATAAATAAGAAAATATGTTTTGAATGTTGAATTGCAAGTAGGAAGTTTGATTTATTAAGCATCCAAATTATAATATTATTTTTTATCTACTTTGTTTGTTGAGCCAAAACTTTAGGTTATAATCATTTCAATATTTATATTTAAAAGAAAAATAAAATATTTATTTCGGATTCAATTAATTAAACATATACTTTCAATTTTTTAAAATATTATACTGAGAGTAACTTCAACTTATTATTTTTAGTATATTCTTTTGGATTAAAATAGAACTTTTGAAATAAAAAGAAATTATTTAATTTGGATTGCAAGATATTTTTATAAAAAGAATATAAATTATTCAATAAAATATATTTGAAAAAGTCTGTAATTTCTTATTAAAATATATCACATTTCGTTAGTTTGTTATCCCGACCTCTTCATTTATTTAATTTTAATCTGATAGAAATTTTTTTTTACTGTAAAATACTCGATTTATGAAAAAGTCACATACTAATGTATATAATCATATGACATAAATGATTTCTATAAATAAATATGTCCACACTAAAAATATATTTTCAACTCTAAAAAGTTAAAACTACATCAAGTAAAAAAGGACATATTATTGTAAATAGATCGACAACTATTATAAATACTATAAACTTATATGATTTTTAAAATAATTATTAAAAACATTTATTTTTTTCTAATATATCTAGGCTCCAAATAAAATATTTTAAATTATGTTTATATATAGATAATTCCAAATTAAATGTTTTCTTAAAATACTTTACTTTTAAAAATAGATTTAAATATTTTTATCTACAAGTATCACTTACTTAAATTATCACCATATAAATTTAATATAAAAATATTAAATAAAAATATCCCGCATACAACGCGGGCAAAAACCTAATTGTAATTATTCTAGTAAACAAATTTTTATTTCAAATATTTTATAAGAGATATTTTAGAGATGACACATCATCATAATATATATGTAAATAACAAGTAAAGATAAAATTTCGGTTGGGGTCGATCTTCGGGTCACCTCGACCGACCAACTTTGATTTTATTAATAGGGTCAAATGACCAAAAAAAAGATAAAATTTTCTTTAATATATAAGAGAAAACCAATATTTTTCTAACAATTAATGAAATTATTTATTATAATTTTATATAGTATATAAATTCTATTTTAATATAATAAATTGATAATATTTTTTTATTTTATATATTTGAATATTATAGATTATTAAGAGCTATAAATAGAGGATTTATTTGTACCCGTCATAATCTAAAGTGGTGTCAGATTTGGTGTACCGACCTTCCTTTTTAGGTCATTAGTCATGATTTAATTTAGAGTAATACTAAAAAAGTAAAATAAATATATTTTTTAATAAGTTTTTTCTAAAATATTATTAATTATTTTTAATACCACCAACCAAAATTTTAAGAGATTAAATCCAAAAAATTTAAAATATTAAACCCAAATTCAGATATTTAAGTTATGGCCTCTAAAATTCATTTTTAGTGTGTAATACTTTTTTAAAAAATTGGTATTTTTGAACAAAAAATAGTGATTATGTTTTGGAGAAAACTTAATTACTTTAGCTAGCACTCCCTATATCCCGTAAATCGTAATTATGGTTAGGACTGGGGGTAAGACCGTAAAAGGCAGAGAGAAAAGAACAAAATAAAAACGGTTTGATAGGGATAGTTAGGTAAATTCCAAAACTTATAATGCGATATTAGTATAAGTAAACCGGACGGTTAAGAGGTCGTTCTTATTTCTTCTTCTTCCTTCTCTTCAACGTCCCCCCCTTCTTCTCTTCCACTCAACGTCCCTGCGAAAATTAAAGAACCAGAGAGAGAGAGTGAAAGTGACGAATCTACGTAACATCATCTCCTAAACCACTTCTCTTTCAGTTTCTCTCCCTTTACGTGAAATCTCAGATTCTTGTTTCGGAAGCTCTTAAGATTGAGCTCCTCTTTTTGTTGGGCTGTTTATTTTATGTGTCTAGCTATTTTAGGGTTTTGTTTCATCTTATGAAGTTGATCTTCTTGGAATAGTTAACTTTCGTTTCTGGGAATCTGTATTTTTTCTGGTTGTTGAGGGAATAATAATGTCTACGAAGATTAAAGGACAGCATCTTTACTATAGAAGCTTCGTATCAAAGAAATGGACATTTCTACTCTGCTTGGCGAGCTTCTGTTTCGGGATAATCTTCACCGATAGGTATGATCTTAAGAGATTTTGAATCCCCTAGCTGTTTCCTTCTTTGTGTACATGGTGATCTTCGTATGAGATTCATCGAGTCATTTCGTATTGCAATGGCTTCTGATTGTTTTGTTCAGTTAACAATTTGTTTCCAAAAGTTTTTTTTTTCTTTGCTTCTGAGTTTTATTGACTGGTTTCATCACCATTATTTCAAGCTTTATGCTTCAAATTTGGATTCCGATTGCAATTCAATCCATGAAATCCGACACAAGTCGCTTCTAGTCCATTTCTTCAGCCTACGTTATATTGGTTTACCGATTTGTGATTTCGTTGCTATTCTCTCTGGTTTCAGATTTTTCCTAAACATTTGTTATGAAATTTTCTGTTGCAGGATGTGGAATATTCCCGAGTCTAAAGATATGGCTCGACCATCCGTAACCGAAGCTGAAAGGTTGAAGTTAATCTCGGAAGGCTGTGATCCAAAGACTGTGAGTGTGATGTGTTTCTTCGATCCATTTCAGTACTTTTTGGTTGAGTTTGTAGAAGAATATCGGAGAGATCTGATTTGTTTTTCCTCTTAGCTCTACCAGAAGGAAGTAAAACGTGATCCCCAGGCTTTGTTTGGAGAAGTTTCCAAGACTCATAATGCTATACAGTAAGATAAATCTTTAGGCTTTAGTGACAGAGTCATTTAAAACTTGTCAGGGGTTCAAAACGTGATCTTGTTTAAACTTTAGGACATTGGATAAGACCATTTCAAACTTGGAGATGGAGTTAGCTGCAGCAAGATCAGCACATGAATCTTTAATGAACGGTGCTCCTATATCGAATGATATGGAGAAGAAAACGTTACCGGGGAAAAGAAGATATCTGATGGTTGTAGGGATTAATACTGCTTTTAGTAGCCGAAAGAGAAGAGATTCTGTTCGAACAACTTGGATGCCTCAAGGTTCCAATACCACTATCTAGTTTCCTTCCTCTTTAACATCAATCATATCAATATGTTCCTTGATGGTTATTTCTGTCGAAACTTCTGCTTGTAGGTGAAAAAAGAAAGAAGTTGGAAGAAGAGAAAGGAATTATTATACGGTTTGTGATTGGTCATAGGTGAGAGTTTAAATCTTTTAGTATATAATTTCAGATATCGAATCAAATCACTATGTTCTTACAATGAGGTCAGTCACACTCTGTGTGTTCGCTGTATATCTGATGTTGTTTTCCATTATTGGTAATTTAGTGCAACGGCTGGGGGAATTCTAGACCGATCAATTGAAGCAGAGGACAGGAAGCATGGAGATTTCTTAAGATTGGTAAAAAAAAAACAAATTTTGAGCTAACTCGCATTTGATATCCAAAGCCTATAATATTAGTTTCTTATCTTCATTTTTGACAGGACCATGTTGAAGGATACCTTGAGTTATCAGGGAAAACGAAGACATATTTTTCTACAGCCGTTTCAATGTGGGATGCAGATTTCTATGTCAAAGTAGATGATGATGTTCATGTAAATATCGGTAAGCTCTACAATCTTCTATCAGATAATGACATAATGTAAAAGGTCCAGTCAATCTTTCCTCCATTTTTGTACGTTGCTGATATCAGTAATGGTTTCTGGACCGTTTTTTTTGTTGAATAATCCACAGCAACTCTTGGGGAAACTCTTGTTAGACACAG
Source organism: Biscutella auriculata (assembly GCA_900406285.1). NCBI lineage: Eukaryota > Viridiplantae > Streptophyta > Magnoliopsida > Brassicales > Brassicaceae > Biscutella > Biscutella auriculata. The sequence continues at coordinate 11,498 of OVAO01000783.1, read as the reverse complement.
GAAAAAACGTCGAGTTTATATCGGCTGCATGAAATCTGGTCCAGTCCTATCTCAAAAGTAAACTCCAATTTCCCTCTCTCCTTCCTTCTTTTTGAACAAGTCAATTTCTCGTTTGGTTCTAACTCGAGTTTTTTTTCCGACGGAGCAGAGGGGTTAGATACCACGAGCCCGAATATTGGAAATTTGGTGAGAATGGGAACAAGTACTTCCGTCACGCTACTGGACAGTTATACGCCATTTCCAGAGACTTGGCTTCTTATATTTCCATTAATCAGTAAGTTTGCAACTCCTTTGTATTGTATTCATGTCTCCTGCTTCATCTAATTTCTTGTGTTGTGAAATGTTTCAGGCAAGTTCTGCACAAATATGCAAATGAAGATGTTACATTAGGTGCTTGGTTTATTGGGCTTGATGTTACTCATATTGATGATAGAAGGCTATGTTGCGGCACTCCTCCTGGTACCTTCTCTGTTTCTCTGCCATTTTTAGATGATTGTGGGGGTGGTTTGTTATTTCTGTGCACCTATCTATTATGTTTCCTTGAACCAAATGCTAAAAAGGGCACTAAACCACTATCAAAATATGTAGTGACATTAAACGTAACCAAAGTCTTGATGTGAAACTGGTTGTTGTGGAATTGCAGATTGTGAATGGAAGGCACAAGCTGGCAACGTATGTGTAGCTTCATTCGATTGGACTTGTAGCGGGATCTGCAGATCAGCTGATAGGATTAAAGAGGTTCATAGGCGATGCGGAGAACCAGAAAATGCTATTTGGAAAGCCAAATTTTGAGGCATTCCACAACGTATAAATAGATCATACATATAAAGAATTGGTTGTTTTCAGATTTCAACGGTCATCAAATGGATGGCCACACGGAAAACAAGTCTTATTCTCTGCATAGTCTTTATGGACCAAGAAGATATCTACTTTTGTTGTATTATAGTTACTTACATAGGAGATGACGAGAGAGAGAGACATATAAGTATGAATCTCTAGCAAGGATAGCGTTTGAGAACGGTTTGTGACAAGCGTTTCAGTATTAGAAGAAGGAAACCAGCCCCTTCAGCTAACATACCCGCTTCTTCTTCTTTTTGNTGACGAGAGAGAGAGACATATAAGTATGAATCTCTAGCAAGGATAGCGTTTGAGAACGTTTTGTGACAAGCGTTTCAGTATTAGAAGAAGGAAACCAGCCCCTTCTGCTAACATACCCGCTTCTTCTTCTTTTTTTATTGTTTGGGATTAAAGTAGCTTGTGGGTTTTTAGATCATCAATACAAATTATTTTTGATTTGATTGGGGTTTATATTTTACCTTCAATAAACGAATGTTAACTATCTTTTTTTTTTTTAACGAAAATGCTTTCATTAGAAACCAGCAAGACTTGGAACTTGTTTTGCTAAACAGTTTGTAACGACATTAAATCCTTTAGGGATAAACAAAGGAAACCGAGATAAAATGAGAGTTAAAAAAGGGAGATCTCCAATAGAATTCCATAGAGATCAGAAATTCAATCTCCTCTTTCGATCACGTTGACCAACTTTTGGTAGTCCAATTCAAATTTGATGATGTCGAATTTCAAAGATCATTTTGCATAGCAGTCCTAAGAGCCAGACCTTCTGTAATAAGAAGTGACTTGACTCAAAAGGAAGGAGTCGAGTGAGATGAGATGGTGTCCCTCGCAGGCTTAAGGGACATCTAACTCAATCCCGCACAATCTTCTTCAATCTTCCATACTGCATCCGAATGGTATACCATGCTCCAAATTGAAATTTGATTTTTGGAGAGAAAACTTAATTCTACATTTTTTGTGTTTGTCGGTCCCTTGTCTCTGGCCTGAGCTAACACCCATTTTCGAGCTTCCGATAATGCTTTTGTGACTAGATCCTACACTAGAGGGGATGGTTCGTTAAATTTGAGTTTATTTCTTGCCGTTCAAAGATTCCAAACGACCAAGCGCCTAAAATCTTTTTGGCTAAGCCGACTGGTGGTAGGTAAATACTAGTCCAGAGGAGCTTCCAACCTGCTTCCAAATCACGAAAGTAAGATGGGAGGAATGACTGTTTGAAAGACACCAGCTTCCAAGTACTTTGGGCGAACTTACAATATAAAAAGATGTGCAACAGTCTCAAAATCTTCATATTTGTCACATTTTGGATAAAAACCAATTTTTCTAGCCACCAATCTCTCTCCCACTGGTAAGGCTCTCGAGAGGGCTTTCCAGATTAAAAACCTGATTTTTATGGTCAAAGGGAGGTTCTATTGATATAGTTTTTGAACTAGGCCACGTGGCAGCTGGAGATTGGTGGGAAAGGAAGCAAATAACAGAAATAACAAACTCAGATCAATCATGAAGAGAAGTTGATCAACGGCCGAGATTAGTAACAGAATAACATAATGAATACAACTTTTAAGCTGAGTTGTAATCGCAATTTTCATTTAGACTTTTGGAGATTCTGAAATTGTTCTTGAGAAATTCTATACTCTTATCATCCTCATCGTCGATTCACTTTTGGATTTCGAGAAAGGTGATTGAGAATTCGCTGTTAATAACTTTGGATTCTCTTATTTTAATGGTGTGAAATTGATTGTGGTTCAAATTGTATCAAAGGTATCAGACATTGGACGTTTCTCGGAGATCGAAGATGGAAACTCGTGCGCAGAGGAAAGACAAAGAGATCGTGGTGGAAAATATCGAAACTCGAGTTGATCGGATAAAGTCTTCCATGGCAGAACATCATGAGGAGCTTAAGAAGCACATGACGGAGATGTTTGAGGCCTTTCAACGTTGAATGCTCACGGATCCAGGTCCGTCGCGAACAGCCGAAGTGATGCCACAAAGAGCATCACAAACGGAAGAGGTTCATCAGAGGCCAATCCCGCCGTTTCATCAAATGCCGATGGAGAATGGTGGTAACAACAAATACTTTAATCACCATAATCACCCTGGAATGACTAGAATCCCTAAGCTAGACTTTCCTAGGTTTAATGGTGATAACGTTACATAATGGATCTTTAAAGTGGAGCAGTTCTTTACAATAGATAGAACCCTGGATGATCTTAAGGTTCCTATTGTATCAATACATTTGGATGATGACGCTGCCACATGGAATTGTTCACTGATTCAATCTGAATATGGCATTCATGCGTTACAAGATTGGTGGTCGTATAAGATCTTGGTTAACGAACGTTTTGAGGAGATCATGGATGATCCTATGTTAGATTTAAAGAAGCTGAAGGAAGATAAGGGGATTGTGGAGTATCATGCGAAGTTTGAAAACATCAGGAAACGATTTAACTTACCTGAATCGTATCTGGTGAATGCTTATTTGGCGGGGTTACGAATTGACACACAAATGCATGTCAAAATGTTTTCACCACAGTATGTCAAACAATGTCTGTCACTGGGACGTTTATACGAGATTGCACATCTAAGACAGACATCAGTGGGTCATTGGAATCCTTCTCGACAAGCAAACAAACCTTTTGTGTCATTGAAGAAGGAAACCAAGGGCACAAACCACATTTCCAACCAAAGAAGTTTCTTACAACGGAGGAAATGAACGAGCGCAGAGCAAAAGGATTATGTTATCATTGTGATGAAAATTCACACCAGAACATTTTAAGATACACAAGAAGTCCCAACTGTATTGGTTGGAAATAGACGAAGGAGATGAGCGAGAGGCTGATTTGACAGAGGATGAGTATGACACGGAGGGTGTTATTGATCAGATCTCTGTCAATGCAATTGCGGGCATCTCCAATTATAATACAATGCGGGTGAAAGGATTATCTACGAAGAAACCGCGGTATTTCTTAATTGATTTTGGAAGTACTCACAACTTCTTGGATTCAAATGTGGCTTCTAAGCTTGGTTGTGCATTACTCAAAGGAATAATGCTAAAGTGAGAGTGGTAGATGACAATAAGCTCACAGTAGAAGCCACAGTCGAAAATTTCTCTTGGGTGTTTCAGGATGCCAAATTCATGGCTGACTTTATCGTTATCCCTCTACAAGGATGTGATGCAGTGTTGGGAGTTCAGTGGCTGAAAACCTTGGGTCCTATTATGTGGGATTTCAATAAGATGACGAAGTTTTTACTTGGGCAGAGGAAAATGGTTTTACAGGGTATTCATCAAGGCTCAGTTCAATCTACTAAGGCAGAGAGATTGAATAAATATTCTAAGGAAACAATGGAATTGTCGATGTTGTGTGTAACACATGAGGGGGATCAGGAGGATTCTGCACTTTGGACATTAACATCAAAGGAAGAACAAAAGATAAACCCACAGATCGAGAGTTTACTTGATCAGTTTGAGGATATATTTACTGAACCAACGGCGTTGCCCCTTCTGGGAGATTCATGACCATAAGATACCTCTTTTGGAAGGTGCCAACCCAATCAATTTAAGACCATATCGATACGCAATAACTCAGAAGAATGAGATCGATATGATGGTAAAGGATATGTTAGAAAAAGGTATCATTCAGCCAAGTTCAAGTGTGTTCGCTTCTCCTGTAGTATTGGTTAAAAGAAGGAGGGCTCGTGGAGGTTATGCGTGGATTATAGAGGCCTAAAGTACTTAACAGTGAAGAATAGATTCTCGATTCCTCTGATTGATGATTTAATGGATGAGCTGGGAGGAGCAGTGATATTTTCGAAGATTGATTTGAGAGCTGGATATCATCAAGTGCGAATGACACCCACATATATTCATAAAAAAACATCCAAAACACATGCTGGGCATTATGAATATACATTTATGCCATTCGGCCTGACAAATGCCCCTGCAACATTTCAAGGATTAATGAATGAGACATTCAAGGATTAATGAATGAGACATTCAAGGATTTTCTCTGGAAGTTTTTTTTTGGTGTTTTTCGATGACATCCTCATATATAGCAAAACAATGGAGATACATAAAGATCACTTGGAAGCAGTGTTTACTAGGATGAGGAACACACAATTGTATGCTAAGAGAGGGAAATGTGCCTTTGGTACGAAGAGGGTAGAGTACTTAGGCCATTTCATCGAAAAGGAGGGAGTCTCAACTGATCAAACGAAGGTACAAGCGGTGAAAGATTGGCGTGTTCTAGGCACTGTCAAACAATTAAGAGGATTTTTGGGATTAGCAAACTATTACCGTAGATTTATCAGAGGCTTTGGAACGATAGCGAGACCCTTGACAACGTTAACAAAGAAGGAAGCATTCGAGTGGGGAGATGATGCACACTCAACTTTCGAGCAACTTAAACAAGCGCTATGCACATCACCAGTGTTAGCTCTCCCACGCTTTGATAAGCAGTTCATAGTGGAAACGGATGCTTGCGGGAATGGGATAGGTGCAATATTGATGCAGGAGGGCCACCCATTAACATTCATCAATCGACACTTATAGGGTAAACAACTGTTATTATCAATATACGAAAATGAGTTGTTAGCAGTCGTTTTTGCGGTACAGAAGTGGAGACATTACTTGCTACAAGGGCATTTCATTATTAAAACAGATCAATGCAACCTTAAATACCTGTTAGAGCAGCGCTTAAACACGCTAATACAACAACAATGGCTGCCTAAACTTCTCGAGTTTGATTACGAGATTCAATATAAAGAAGGTGAGGAGAATTTGGTCGTTGATGTTTTGTCTAGAGTAGAAGGTTCTCAGGTGTTACATATGACTCTCTCAGTCATAGAGGGGGACCTGATGAGTAGTATTCAGGAGGGGTACAAAACTGATGCTGCATTGAAGCTGGTAGTTGAGGAGATTTAGACATCACCAGAGAAACATAAGCAATACTCTTGGGTGAGGGGAATATTACGAAGGAAAGGAAGGATCGTAGTTCCTACGATCCCAGAATTAAAATTGCAGATATAAGGATGGATGCATAGCTCAAGTGTAGGAGGACATTCAGGGAGAGACGCCACAAATCACAGAGTCAAGAGCATCTTCTTTTGGAATGGTATGGCGAAGGAGATTGTAGCTTATATTCGGGGTTGTACAGTGTGTCAGCAGTGCAAATATGATACTACTGCTTCACCAGGCTTGCTGCAACCACTTCCAATTCCAAATGCAATCTGATGTGACATCTCAATGGATTTCATTGAAGGCTTACCAATTTCATTCGGGAAATCTGCAATATTTGTTGTAGTGGATAAACTCTCCAAGGCAGCACACTTGATGACTTGCATCACCCCTACGTTGCAGTAGACGTTGCTCAATTGTTTCTCGACAATGTGTATAAGCACCATGGATGTCCAGGCTCGATAGTAAGTGATATAGACAATGTCTTCTTGAGCGATTTCGGGAAAAAGTTTTTCTCGTTGCAGGGAGTTGCTTTGAACTACTCTTCGGCTTATCATCCACAGAGCGATGGCCAAACGGAAGTAGTGAATAGATGTTTGGAGACATACCTTCGATGTATGTGTAGTGACAAACCATTCCTTTGGAGTAAATGGATTCCTCTTGCAGAATACTGGTACAATACGAGCTATCACACAACTACGAGAACAACTCCTTATGAAGCAGTATATGGTCAAGTACCTCCTCAACATTTGCCTTACATTCCAGGAGAAACGAAAGTCGCCATGGTTGCTAAGAGCTTACAGGAAATGGAGAATATGATACTCATCTTGCGCTTTCATCTTCAGCGTGCACAAATCAAAAGCTTGCCCCAAAGTACTACGGACCATATAGAGTCATTGATACTTGTGGCAAAGTGGCTTACAAATTGGACCTTCCAGTTTCTTCAAGGATACACACAGGGTTCCACGTATCGCAACTAAAGTTGAGAGTCGGAGACTCAATAGTAGGTACAACTCTCCCCTCCAGTGTGGTGGATGCGCTTTCTAAAGAGCCTGAACCAGTGTTGTAAAGGAGGATGGTGCAACGACAAGGAAGGGCAGTCACACATATGCTGATCAAATGGTCAAATGCAGACGAATCGGAGGCAACTTGGGAATACTATTTTGATTTGCAGAAGCGATTTCCAGGGTTCCAACCGTGAGGTCACGGTTGCTTGGGGAGGAAGGATTTGATATAGTTTATGAACCAAGCCACGTGGCAACTGGAGATTGGTGGGAAAGGAAGCAAATAACAGAAATAACAAACTCAGATCGGACGGTCATGAAGAGAAGTTGATCAACGGCCGAGATTAGTAACAAAATAACAGAATGAAAACAACTTTTAAGCTGAGTTGTAATCGCAATTTTCATTCAGACTTTTGGAGATTTTGAAATTGTTCTTGAGAAATTCTATACTCTTATCATCCTCTTCGTCGATTCACTTTTGGAATTCGAGAAAGGTGATTGAGAATTCGCTGTTAATAACTTTGGATTCTCTTCTTTTAATGGTGTGAAATTGATTGTGGTTCAAATTGTATCATCTATATTTCTGCATTTCAGTCTACCTTGTTTCATTCGGCTCTAAGAGAAGTACTCAGACACTAACCTGATTTTGTTGAGTATTATCTAGGAGGGAGTTTCAACCAGATTCTCTTGTCTGGAGCGTCTGTTGAGCTCGATTTTATTTGGAGAATGCATTGGGTAGATTCCGGGACACGTGAATTCAGGAGCTCTTGATTTCACACAGTCGTCCTTGGGATCATAAGCTCGTTTACCTTTAGGTAGATGTACTTTAAGTCCACTGATCCCATTGGTGCATCTTGGTGTGATGTAGACAACCACCAGTCAACCCAGACCTTGATGGATTTCTCATTTCCCATGTACTATCCTAGGTTTCGTTTCAAGAGGTCATGCCCTAAGAGAATATTTTCCAGTCGTGGGAGGCCAAGCTCGGACAAAAACTATCGAGGAATGACTTCTCTCCACAATATTTCCCAAGCAGCACTCGATTGAGAAGCCTATTGGGATTTTTAACTAGTCCCCAACTCACCTTTGGAAGGAGAGCATCATTAAACCACTCTACGTCCATAAACCCCAGTCCACCATCTCTCTTGGACCTAGTAAGTTTTTGCCACGCGATATATGCCATCTTCTTTTGTCCCAACTTGTAATCCTCTCACCAAAATCTAGTAAGAGAGATTGGATGCGTTTACATAAAGAGACCGATAATTTAAAACAAGTCACAGCGCAAGAGGACATTACGACTAAAATACTCTTCAACATGATTAGTTTCTCGGTTGGAGACAAGAATCTTGACGACCAACTTATCGCTTTCTGTCTTATCCTATCAATGATGGAGTTAAAGATATCTCTCTTTCCTTCTCCTCTTTACAATAATCTGCCTTTCATCACATCTAGTTTTCTTTGCAAAGTTTGGACTTGGATTCAGTGGTTCTGAATCTGTGAGTAACTACGATTTGCGTGGTATGTTAGTTCAATTTAGTAAGTTTCTATGTTATTCTCGTGATCAATAAATGGTGTAGGCTTTGGTAAATAATTTACTTTTCCTCAAAGAAAGAAGAATGAGTTTAGAGAAGAATTGAGAGAGATTAGAAATCAAAGTATGGTCAGTTATACATGTGACACAGAGCTATCCAACGAACAGTTAAAAACAAGCGGTCGATTTCTTTTGTTATCATTCCTTGATAGACTCGAAGAGGGAGAGCTCGACCAGAGNTGAGGGAGAGCTCGACCAGAGAGGAAGAGACTCCTTTCAGCGGAAGAGGGAGAGGGGGGGATCCCTACGCAGGAGACGGAAGCCGAAGGGGAGAGCATGGAAAAGCTGGCCAACCGAGGAGCCAAAACGTCGCCCCACCAGAGAGGCAGGAAGTCGTCGCCGCCAAGAACGAGCTCGAGGAAGGAGATTCGACCGCCGGAGGAGCGTGAGCCGGGGAGGGTTGAGCGGATCTGTTTCGCGGAGCACGCGGTTGTGGGCAGAGACGGCGAGCCGGTGGAGTCTTCTCCTTTCTTCACTCACCGTCACTTTCTAGATCTGCAAATCTAGAGAGAGCTAGGAGAGAGAGAATTAGAGCGAGGTTTTTTGCTTGGTTGGTTTTTTGCTTTTGTATAAACTGAGCTATTTTGTTCTCTCTTTCTTCTCCATATCGATGAATTGACAACTTAGACTTGCGCTTCATGTTTCTTCAGTGACGCATGTTTGGGAACCCAAGTGTGATAGTGACAACACCAAATACTTGTCGGCGAATTCTAACAGATGATGATGTCTTCCAACTAGGTTGGCCAAAATCTACAATGGAACTCATTGGAAGGAAGTCCTTTATCAGTATCTTCTCTGAAGAACACAAGAGGCTCAGGCGTTTGACTTCTGCTCCTATCAATGGCCGAGAAGCTCTCTCAGTCTACATATAGTACATTGAAGAATCTATTATTACTGATCTAGAAAGATGGTCCAAAATGGGAGAAATTAAGTTCTTAACTCATGTGTGTAAACTTACGTTTAAGATCATCATGTACATATTTCTCAGTCCATTAGAACGGGAATATACCAACCTTAACTATGGAGTTCGAGCAATGGTTGTTAATCTCCCTGGGTTTGCTTATTATAAAGCACTGAAGGTAAAAAAGCTATTTTCTTAACTTTGATTCCCCTTTTGCATAAACCTGGAGATTTAAGGATTTATATTTTTTGCATTTATANGAAGAAATTTGTAGCTGCTTTTCAGTCTATATTGACTAACAGAAGAAATCAAAGGAAGCAGAATATTTCATCCAATAGAAAAGACATGCTGGATAATCTCATAGATGCTAAAGATGAAAATGCAAGAGTTTTAGAAGATGAGGAAATTATTGACGTTTTGTTGATAATGCGGGTCATGAATCCTCTGGACACACCATTATGTGGGCTATCGTTTTCCTGCAGGAACACCCTGAGATTCTACGAAAGGCAAAGGTAAAAATGAGAAGATATGTTTTATTTCCTTTTTCTTTTCCATTTTTAGTAATATACTCTTTAGTTATGTATGGTATTCTTTCTTTCTAATATAGCCTAGGAAGAACAAGAGAGGATTCTAAAAAAGGAGGGTCGGGCCAGAGTTTGACTCTTAAAGAAACACGAGAAATGGAGTATCTTTCTCAGGTCAAGTATTTTGCGGCATTGCAACACAAGTTACTGGCGTTTATGATCCGTTTCACAGTCTTTTACTGATNTCTCAGGTCAAGTATTTTGCGGCATTGCAACACAAGTTACTGGCGTTTATGATCCGTTACACAGTCTTTTACTGATAGAAGGAGGCTTTTGTTATCAGGTTATTGACGAGACACTTCGAGTAATAACTTTCTCACTTACAGCCTTCAGTGAAGTAAAGAGCGATGTCCATATGAATTGTCAGTATACTAATTCAGATCTTATCTTTAATTTTACATATTCGAATCTCATGTTTTGTATTTTAGGCTATATCATACCAAAAGGCTGGAAGGTTCTGACTTGGTTTAGGGACGTACATAAACATCTAGACCCTGAGATCTATCTGGATCCAAAGAAATTTGATCCTTCTAGATGGGAGGTATGCAGATATTATAGAGTTATCACTTTTTACCTTTACCTGTCTTTGTTATATTATTTTGGTGTTTCGGTATCTTCAACGTCAAAAAGGTAAATTTCTTTCTGGTTAAATCTACAGGGATATACACCAAAAGCAGCAGGCACACTCCTTCCTTTTGGTTTAGGAAGCCGTCTTTGCCCAAGAAACGATCTTGCCAAGCTCGAGATATTCATTTTTCTTCATCATTTTCTCCTCAAATACCGGTAATATAAGATATAGCTCAGCTTTATAGTTCCGACTCTACATTAAGCTGCAGATTCGTAATGTTGTGTGATTATAATGGTGAAAAATGGCAGGGTGGACCGAAAGATAATTGCTTGGCAAGGATCACCAAAACGACGCCGTAAAATGATCTTCAAACTAGTAGACCCCTTACTAAAGTCATAAGCTTATTCTCAGGTTTCCATCGTATTCTCTCCTCTTAGAAATCTATCCAACCGGTTCCGTTTTTTTTTTTCTTATCAAAGGAGATATATTATATATGATTAGAACCATTACAAATTTTGATAACTTTGAAAGATAGAGACTAAGTCGTCGGTTAGACAATAACCCCAAAAGTAAAGTCGATGGACAACAGAAATATCCACGTGAACAAGATGAAATATGAGAAAACAATTTGAAAAGATAATTGCAGCTAAAAACCAAACGAAGCCAAAACTATAAATTGAAATTAAGAATTAACAAGTAAGAAGATGATTTGAAACACTGCAGATGGAGGCCGAACTAAGATACTACAATGCTGATTATTGAGGAGACTTTGAACGACTAAGATTAATCCTGCTACNTAAGGCTAATCCTGCTATTTCCAAAGGCGGGAGACATAACCGATAAGACCACCCGATGAACTGCTTAAGACGAAGGAACGACAGAGAAGATTTCACACCCAGCTAAAACCAACCTCAACCTAACGAAAACCATAACCGTTTGCAACTTAACCTCATAACCCTGGATACCCACCCGTCGAGCTAGAAGACCAAAATCACAATGAAAAAGTTTCAATCCAAGCAATAACACACTAAAACCAAAACACAA
>OVAO01000782.1:0-16650 GCA_900406285.1 Biscutella auriculata | reverse complement strand
TTTTTAGCCAGCCATGCACTGGTGTTTCTCTGTCTATTTTTATATTGTATTATATCGATATATCAAAGTAAACCTTTTTGTAACTACGTACATCTATTTTTTATACGTATAATGACGACATACTTCTTGATCCAATATGAGAAATATGTTTGGATAAAGTTTTTGGTCACGAGATTCAAGACTCATGAATCAGGAATCCGAAATTAAATAAGGAGGGGCCATATATCATCATCACCTGCAAACTAACCAGACTCCATTGCATGGCTTATAATCTCTCTTCTTCATCCCAATGGGTCCCATGTTATTTCTCAATTATTACGTCCTTTTTTTTCTTCATTTATCTCTCTTGCTCTTCACATGAATTATTCTTATTATTATTATTATTATTATTATCATTATTATTATTATTATTATTATTATTATTATTATTATTATTATTATTATATTTTCATATATAAATATCCATTATAACGTTTTACTTCATCTCTTCTTCATCTCTCGCTAAAACCCTAGATCTAAAAGTCTTGTAGTCTCCTCTTCCTCTCTAGCCGGCAGCCGCCTACTTCGAAAATGGTGTCGTCGATCCTCCTTTTCTTCTCCTCCTCTCCCCTCTTTTGTACCGTAATAATTTTCTGATTTTTTGTATCTTCCAGCAATGTCTGGTGGTGGCCTCCTTCGATATCGGCTGCTCCGACGATGTATTGGGTTGGTATTTTCTTGGAGCAGTGTCCTTTGGGTCGTTGTTTGCTCTTGACGAAGAGCTCCTCTCTCGGGCGTTTCCGAGATGTAGCGGCTGACATGTGGCAAATTCGGGTTATGGGGTTGGTCTCGTCGCGTTGTTGCTCTCGTCACTGACTCTGAGTGTGGGAGGCTCGTCACCGGCTCCGGTTGTGGTGTCTGGTCATGCAGTGTCTTTTCTCCCGCTCTCTTTGTTCAAAGTCTTGGTTTTCTCCCGTCTGATTTCTAGCTTCATTTGAGGTTTGTGCATTTGGTTGGTACTTGCTGTGTTGTCGGTTGTTGTAGCTTGTGTAGAGAAATTTTGGATTGAGTTATGGTCTACCGTTGTGTCATTGGTTGTATGTGATCGGTTATGTTGAATCTCAGGTTGTGGGTGAAAGTGGTTCTGGTCCAAAACTTCTCTTCCACGGTTTGGCAGATTTGCACCGACAGTCTTCCCGGGTGTGCTTTTGTGTTCTTAGTTTGGTGAGAAGCCGTTCGCCTTTCCCCGTCAAGAAGCCTCTGTTCTTATCGTCTCTTACTCCCCTTCCGATACTCAGTACATGTGTCTTCATCATGTAGTTATGATTCGATTTTCTCGCTGCTTATCAAAGTGGAATTCCGCGAGGTTCTCTCGCTTAGGTATGAAGATAAAAGAGGATGTTCTCCTTGTTGGTTAGGGTGGTTTGGTGTCTTCTTAGCTCGGCAAGGCTGTTTAGTTCGAGTGTTTCTTGAAGATCATTTTGGCTTTCCGGACGTCAATATATTGGGCGAGAAGATATCTTAACTTCGCTCATTTGCTAGGTCGGTTAGTGTTAGCTGTAGTATGGACATCAAAGATTTGTTCGTCTTCTTAAGTTTCTTAGTGTTTTCTAGTTCGGGTTTGCTCGCCGAGAACTATCTTTTAGTTTGTCGACCTTAGTTTACGAGAATGGTCTTTATTCGCCGGCTTTGGTTTTAACTTCATGTGTGTTTTTCGGAACTCCCCTTATTTGGGCTTTACTCGCCTTCTTTTAGGCTGTTTTTCGGTATTAAGTAATCGATATGATATCGTTANTTACGAGAATGGTCTTTATTCGCCGGCTTTGGTTTTAACTTCATGTGTGTTTTTCGGAGCTCCCCTTATTTGGGCTTTACTCGCCTTCTTTTAGGCTGTTTTTCGGTATTAAGTAATCGATATGATATCGTTGTAATTTGCTAAAACTTTTGATAATATAACTTCAGATGAAAAAAACGTTTTACTTCATCTACACTTGTTATCTGCCAGTATCACTAGGTTGCACAAAGTAAATATCTAAAAAACTTATACTATTTGTGGTATGTTTTACTTTTAGTGTTCTGATCTAGTTAAATGTAGTGGTACATTAGTCATAAAAAAATTGTGACTAATATAGGACGGTTGATTAACAATAGTCACAATGTGATAGTAAATTTTGTCAATCTCGTAAAATAGTCACAAAATTTAGTGATTTTATTGATATCTCAAAAATGACTAATTTTACTTCCTAATTTTAAAAAAACGTTTTATAGTCTCAAAAATGATTTATTGATATCTTATTTCTTGGATATCTTATTTCTTGGATATCTGTGATTTATTGATAAATAATTTACATATTTAAGAAAATGAATCGACAAAAATCTATTTTTTTATAATTGTTATTGTGTTTGTTTTCTTTATTTAATTAACTTATACATATATTTTAATTATTTTCCATCAAAATGAGTCATATAAATTATAATAATATTTTTAAAAATATTATATTCATAAAATAAAACATAGAACTAACATATTATATATACAATCATATATATGATTAATTATCCTCATATCAAAGCGGATATCCGATATTTTCACAAACAATATTTGTATTTTCTTTATTTTTACAAATATTATAGTTTTACTATTTAATTTATTTCGAGATATTATGAATATTCTGATTGTTTGAATCGAATTAAAATAAATAACGAATCATAATGAATCTAATAAATATTTTGCCGGGCATAGGATGATATGTTACACGTTGGTCGTAACTTTAACTTGTCAACCATTTCGTCTTAGCCAGATTTGCATCTCATTGACCAGATAATTCGTGTATTATGCATCTCATTAGTGATGGCTATTCAACATGAGTGGGTTACGTGATATACAAAAGTCATTTTTGAAGGTGATTTGCCAAATTATAATAGTAAAAGAGTATAGAAAAGAAAAGTGGAGACATTTGCATATGGAACATGTGCAAAGATATAAAAGTTGGACATGATTTTTTTTTTAACATTTTAAGGTTATGTAACCAAAAAAACATGTTAAGGTTCAGTAAAGTAAATCAAACTTTCAATACAGTGACACATTTTTTACTAACACATGCAGGCCTAACATGTCTTTTTACTTATCATTTATATTTATTATCCTCCATCTATTTTTTTTCTCAAACTTATACAAAGCAATATGTTGGTTCGCTAATTCAAATTCTCACAAAGAGATAATAACCAAATATATTTTAGAGAAAATCAAAATTTCAATCAGGTAACTTTTGCTGCTAAACGGGAAACCATTAAAATAACATCATTTATTTTTATCTTCTATCTATTATCCACAAATTAAAAAATCATTTAATTTTTTTATTTTCAAAAATAAAACATCATTTATTATTTATTCCACTACATTTTGACCAATAAAAAAATAAATTGCAAAATATAAATGGATATTTAAAATAAAAATACAACTAATTCTAAATTTAAAATTGGAAGCATGAACTTAATATGAAACAATTTTTTTGCTCTAAAACATCACTTACTAAAAAATAGAGAAAGTATATGATTAAATTATTTTTCTCAAGAAAACCCAGTTTAACTTAAATTTCTAAGTCTCAAATAGAAAAGGTTAAAGATGTAACTTTTACTAGCGACAACAAGATAATGATACTTCTTTGCCAATATTTTTATAAAAACTGAAATTTGTTTAGTATTTTTTTTTGTCTGATATTTTTTTCTCAAAGGATTTTAAATTAACCAACGGAGTTACAAACCAAATTTACAAATCAAACATATAAACCAAATTTAAAGAAACTCAACGATTAAACAATAATTTTAAGAGTAGAATCGGCTATTTACATAGATAACTCGGAATAATCAAGTAAGGTCTAGGGTAACAATCTAAGAAGAATACCAAATCAAAACAAGTTGTGGAAATAGAAATAATTGCCGAGACTGAAATGAGCTGATGCCAATAATTAATTAAGCACGTTTTTTTTGCTAACATGTCCATCTTATCGTTTAAAATGGTAGCTGAAGATGCGAAACAGATTGAAGATAAAGGCCCATTGATCTAATTAAGGCTAAGCCCACAAAAGAAACTGTCTGAATACTTGCATCTTAAAAGTGTATCATACTATATACAATAATTTATGAAAACTAATTTTGAAAATGTTAAGAAAAATTAGCTTAAGAAATTATGTTGATTTGGTGGATAATATTCGGTAAAATCTAAGATATTTTGTTAAATGTTAGAATTTTGTAGTTTGAATAATTATGATGATTTAGAGGATAATAGTCGATAAATATTGAGAGATTTTGTAATACGCTAGAATTTTTATTTTGAGAAGTTATGTCATTTTGCTAGATACTAGTCCACGAAACTAATAGATTTTATAAAATGCTATAATTTTTATTTTTTTGAAATTATGTTAATTTGGTGTTTAATAGTTAATAAAAACTGAGAGATTTTATAAAACGTTATAACTTTGTATTTTGGAAAATAATAATGATTTGAAGGATAATAAACCATAAAACTGAGAGTTTTTTAAAAACACTAGATTTTGTATCTTGAGAAATATGCTATTTGGTGGATAATAGTCCACAAAAAGTGAGAATTTTCTAACACTCTAGAATTTTATGATTTGAAAAATTATGCGGACTTGGTAGATAATAACTCATAAAAACTAAGAAATTATTTACAACACTAAAATTTTGTAATTTATGAAATTATGTTCATTTGGTGGATACTAGTTCACAAAACTAAGAAATTTTGTAAAACACTAGAATCTTGTATTTTGAAAAATTATGCTATAATAATCCACAAAAACTTTAGATTTATTATAATGCTAGAATCTTGCATTTTGAGAAATTATGTTAATTTCGTGGATAATAGTCTACTTAAACATAGCGATTTTGTAAAACGCTAGAATTTTGTATTTTAGGAAATTATGATGATTTGGTGAATAATAGTCTTTAAAAGCTAAGAGAAATTGTAAAATAGTAAAATTTGTATTTTGAGAAATTATGATGATTTGGTGGATAAATAGTACATAAAAATATTTTGTAAAACGCTATAATTTTATATTTTGGGAAATTATGTTGTTTGGGTGGATAATAGTTCACAAAAAATGAAAGATTTTATATAACGCTAGAAATTTATATTTAGCAAACTAAGCTGGTTTGATGGATAATAATCTACAAAATTGAGAGATTTGATAAAATGCTACAATTTTATATTTTGGGGAATTTTGGTGATTTGTTGGATAATAGTTTAGATTTTTCTTAAAAGCTAGTATTTTGGAAAACTGTACTGATATGGTAGATAATTGTTCATAAAAGTTAATAGATTTTGTAAAAGTATAAAATTTTGTATCATGGAAAATTATAGAAATTTAGTGTATAAGAATTTGTACGTTGAAAAATTATGCAAATTTGGTGGATAATATTCCCAAAAAACTCAGAGATTTTGTGAAAACTAGAGTTTTGTATTTTAGGAAATTATACTAATTTGGTGGATGATTGTTCATAAAATTGAGAGATTTTTAAAAATACTAGAGTTTTATAATTTGGGAAATTATGCTGATTTGGTTGATTATATTCCGTAAAACTCAAATATTTTGTAAAAAAACTCAAATATTTTGTAAAATGATCTAGGAAATAATGTTGATTTCGTGAATAATTTTACATAAAAGTTTTGAGATTTTGAAGGACTCTATAATTTGTATTTTTGGTGGATAATAGTCCATAAAATTAAGAGGTTTCATAAAACACTAGAATTTTATATTTTTGGGAAATTATGTTAATTTGGTTGATATAGTCCATGAAAACTCAAATATTTTGTAAAACGATAGAATTTTGTTTTAGGAAATAATACTGATTTCGTGGATAATTGTACATAAGATCTTAGAAATTTTGAAAGACCCTATAGTTTGTATTTTTTGTTGATAATATTCCATAAAACTGAATGATTTTATAAAACACTAGAACTTTGTAATTTGGAAAACTTGGCTAAATTGGTTGATTATATTCCATAAAAATCAAATATTTGTAAAATGACAGAATTTTTTTCTAGGAAATAATACTGATTTCTTGGATAATTATACATAAAAGCTAGAGATTTTGAGAAACCTTAGAATTTGTATTTTGGGGAATTTGCTAGTTTGATGGATAATAGTCCACAAAACTAAGAGGTTTTGTAATATACTATGTTTTTGTATATTGAGAAATTATGTTGGTCTAGTGGATAGTAGTCCACAAAAACAATGAGATTTTATTTAATAGTAGTATTTTGGAAATTATGCTAATTTGATGGATAATGTTCCTTGAAAACTAAGAAAGTTTTTAGAACGATTAAATTTCGTATTTTATAAAATTATACAAATTTAGTGGATAATAGTATATTTTTTGAATTTTGTAAGGCGCTAAATTCTTTTTATTTTCATAAATTATGTTTATTTTGTGGATAATAGTCCATAAAATTTAAGAGATTTTATAAAATACTAGAATTTTATATTTTGATAAATTTATGCTAATTTGGTGGATAATAATAGTCCATAAAACTAAATAATGTTTTGAAACGCTAGAATTTTAAGAAATTATGATGATTTGATGGATAATAGTCCATAAAACTAAGAGTTCTAAAAGGTTAGATTTTTTTTAATGTGGGAAATTATGATAAATTGTTGGATAGTAGTTCAAAAAACTAAGATACTTTTAAAAATGCTAGAATATTGGATATTGAAAAATTATGCTAAATTTGATAGATAATATTCCATAAAAAGTATGAGATTTTATGAAATGGTAGAATTTTGTATTTTAATAATTTGATGTATAATAGTCCATATAAACTAAGATATTTTGAAAGACACAAATTTATTTATTTTTGGAAATTATTCTAATTTGCTGAATTTACTAGATAATAGCCTTATAAAACTAAGAGATTTTATATATTGAAAAATTAAGATGATTTTTTGGATATAGTAAATTAAAGCTGAGAGATTTTGAAAGATGCTAGAATTTTGTATTGAGAACTCTGCTAATTTGGTGGATAATAGTCCACAAAAACTACAAAATCTCGTAAAATGCTAGAATTTTGTATTTTGATAAATTATGCTCGTTTGGTGGATATTTGTCCACACAACTAAGAGATTTGGTAAAATGGTAGAAATTTATATTATGAGGAATTATGTTGGTTTGAGGGATAATAGTCCACAAAAATTGTGAGATTCTTATATTTTTGGAAATTATTCTAATTTGGTGGTACTATTCCATAAAACTCAGAAATTTTGTAAAAGGATAGAATTACGTATTTTAGGAAATTATAATGATTGAGTGGATAGTATGGTAAAATGCTAAATTTTTGTATTTTCTTAAATTTTCATGATTTGGTGGATAATAGTCCTAAAAATTAAGAGATTTTAGAAAACACTTGACTTTTGTATTTAGAGAAATTATGCTAATTACTAAAAGATTCTATAAATCGCTAGGATTTTGTAGTTTAAGAAATTATGATGATTTGATGGATAATAGTCCAAAAACTGAGATGTTTTTAAAAACACTAGAACTTTGTATATTGTGAAATTATGCTAATTTGATGGACAATAGTCGACAAAAACTAAGAGATTTTGAAAGACGCTAGAATTTTGTATCTTGAAGAATTATGTTGGTTTACTAGATAATAGCCCATAAGAACTCAAAGATTTTGTAAACCGTTAGATTTTTTTTTTACAAATTATGCTAATTTAGTGGATAATAGTCTACAAAAACAGTGAGATTTTTTAAAACCTAAGTATTTTGGAAAATTATATTTATTTGATGGATAATTTTCCATAAAACCGAGAGAGATTCTAAAATTCCAAAATTTTGTATTTTAGAACATTATATTGATTTAATGGATAATTGTCCACAAAAACAAATGAATTTCATAAAACGTTAGAATCTTGTAATTTGAAAATTATGTTGACTTGGTGGATAGTAATCCATAAAAATGATTTTTTTAAATATTAAAATTGTAGAAAATAACGTTTACTTTATGGATAATAGTCTGCAAAACTAAGAGATTTGTAAAACACTAGTATTTTGGGGTGGGATTGTGCTAGTTTGATGGGTAATCCACAAAAAAACTAAGAGATTTTGGAATACAATATCATTTTAAATTTTTGGAAACTATTCTCGATAATAGTCCAAAAAACTGAGAGATTTTGTAGAACGATAGATTTTTTTTTAGGATTATAAGCTGCAAATTTTAAATTTTTTTTCTTAAACGCTAAAAACAATTATTTTGGAAATTATGATGATATGGTGGATAGTCCATAAATATTGACATACTTTATGAAACACTTGAATTTGATATTTTATGAAAACATGCTAATTTGGTGGATAATAGTTTACAAAAACTGAACGATTTTGTAAAATCCAAAAATTCTATATTTTCGAAATTTGTGGGATAATAGTTCCTAGAAATTGGAGGATTTATACAACGATAGAATTTCTTATTTTGAGATATTAAGATGATTAGGTGGATACTAGTCTATAAAAATTGAGAGTTTTATAAAATGTTATAATTTTATATTTTTAGAATTATGCTCATTTGTTGGATAATAGTCTATAAAAAAAGATTTTATAAATTATATATATATATATAGAAATTATGTTCATTTGGCGAATAATAGACCATAAAATTGAGGGATTTTGTAAAACACTAGAATTTTGTATTTAAAAAAATTATTATCATTTGATGGATAATATCCCTACAAATTGAGAGATTTTGTAAAAAGCTAGAATCTGGTATATTGAGAAATTATTTTGATTTGTTGGATAATAGTCCACAAAAACTTAGAAAATCCATAAATAGTCAGAATTTTATTTCGGAAAGTTATGGTGTTTGGTGGATAATATTCTACAAAATGTAAAGAATTTGAAAACTGTTTATTTTGTATTTTGAGCAATTGTGCTAATTTGTTTGGCAATATTCCAAAAAACTGAGAGAATTTATAAATCGCTAAATTTTTACCTTTTTGGAAATTATGCTTATATAATGGACAACAATTCAAAACATTGATAGATTTTGTAAAACGTTAAGATTTTGTAATTTGAGAAAGTATGTTTGTTTGGTGGATAATACTCCATAAAACTTTAAAGTTTTGTAAAATAGTATAATTTTGTATTTTGAGAAAGTAAATTGATTATGTTTATAATATCCCACAAAATTTGAGAGAATCTGTATTTTAAGAAATTAATCTCATTTGTATAATGATCCATTAAATTGAGTGATTTCGATTCGCTAGAATGTTTTCTTTTGGATATTATTGTCATTTTACGGACGGACCATTTTTTTTTTTTTTTGTAAAGGCTAATATTTATATTTTAGGAAATTATTCTGATTTTTTGGATAATACAACACAAAAGCTCCTAGATTTCTTAAAATACTAGAATTTTTATTTTGAAAAATATTCTCAAATTGCGGTTAATATCCCAAAATATGAGAGATTTATAAAATGCTAAAATTTTGTATTTTGGGGAATTTCGATAAATTCGTAGAAATTAACCAAACAAATTTGAGATATTTTGTAATTTTATAAAATAATATATTTTAGGAAATTAAGATCATTTGGTGGATAAAAATCCATACAAATTATTTGTATTTTAGGGAATTGTTCTCATTTGTTGGATAATAGACCATAAAAACTGAGAGAATTTGTAAAATGGTAGAATTTGTATTTTTGAAAATTATGCTCATTTTTTGGTTAATAGCCCAAAACTGAGAGATTTATAAAATGGTAGAAATCAGTACTTTTGGGAATTTCGATAATTTCGTAGAAATTAACCCGAAAAACGTCGTTGGAATGCTACTTTTAGTTCGCAAGAAAAAAAATATTTTGTATAACGCTATAATTTTATATTTTGGAACATTACACTCGTTTGATGGATAATAGTCCACAAAAACTGAAAGATTTTGTAAAACACTATAATTTTGTATTTTGGGAAGTTATGTTGATTTGTTTGATAATAATCCACAAAAATTGAGAGATTTCATAAGACGCTACAATTTTATATTTTGGAAAAATATGCTCATTTGGTTGATAATATCCCACAAATGCTTAAAGATTTTGTAAAACGTTAAAATTTTCTATTTTGAGAAATTATGTTGATTTCATAGACAAAACATCCAAAAAATTGTTTTTTTTTTGTAAAATGCTATAATTTTGTATTCTTTTAAGTTATGATGATTTCATGGATAATAATCCACAAATTGATAGATTTTATAAAGCACTAGAATTTTTTATTTTGGATAATTATGTTTATTTTGTGGATAATATCCCTAAAACTAAAGATTTTGTTAAACACTAGAATTTTGTATTTTAGAGAATTCCGCACATTTCGTGGAAAATAGCACATACACCAAAAAGATTTTGTAAAATGATAGAATTTTGTATTTTAAAAATTATGTTCATTTATGAAACTGAGAGATTTTATTATACGCTAGTGTATTGTAGTTTTGTAAATTAAGTGTATTTAGTTGATAATAGTTCACATAAACTAAGAGGTTTTCCTAAAATGTTAGAAAGTTGTATTTTGAGAAATTATACTAATTTGGTGGATGATAATTTTTAAAAGCTTAGAGATTTTATAAAACTTTAGGATTTATTGTTTTAGGAAACTAATATTATTTGACGGATAATAGTTTACAAAAACTGATTTTGTAAAGCGCTAGAATTTAGTATTTGGGAAGCTATGGTGGTGGATAATAATCCACAAAAGGGAGAGATTTTGTAAAACGTTAGAACTTTGTATTTTGGGGAATTATGCTCGTTTAGTAGAAAATTGTCCACTAAAATTAAAGAGATTTTGTAAAATGCTAGAATCATGAATTATTGTTAATTATATTGATTTAGTAGATAAAAAATTGAGAGATCCTGTAAAATGCTCAAATTTTATATTTCGGGAAATTTGCTAAAAAATAGTCCCCTAATATTACAATTTTGCAAAAATCAAGAATTTTTTATTTTTAGAAGTTATGCTGATTTACCTAATAATAGTCCATAAAAATTGAGAGATTTTGTAAAACACTAGAATGTTATATTGTGGGAAAATATAGTGATTTGGTGGATAAGTTCATAAAACCGAGTTTTGTTCAAAACGATAGAATATTGTACTTTGAGAAACTATGTTGATTTGGTAGATAATATTCCATTAAATTGAGAGATTTTGTTAAACGCAATAATTTTGTATTTTCTATAAATTATGATAATTTGGTGGATAATTGTTAACAAATACTAAGAGATTTTGTAAAATCATAGAATTTTGTATTTTGAGAAATTATGCTTATCTGGTTGATAATACCCCACAAAACTTAGAGATTTTGTAAAACGCTAGAATTTTTATTTTCGGAAATTATGTTGATTTGCTAGACAATAGTCCATAAAAATTGTGAGATTTTTAAAATGCTATAATTATATATTTAGGAAAATTATGTTGATATGGTGGATAATATTACACACAATCGATAGATTTTATAAGACTCTAGAATTTTGTATTTTAAGAAGTTATGATGATTTGGTGGATAATAGTCCATAAAAACTAAGAGATTTTATAAAATGCTAGAATTTGTTATTCTACAATGTTTTTGTTGATTTGATAGATAATAGTCATGAAAGTTATTGTAAAATGATAGACTTTTGGATTTTGAGAAATTATGTTCAATTGGTGGATAAATTCCATAAAAAATTGAAACATTTGTAAAATGGTAGAATTTTCCGTTTTCGGAAATTATGCTAATTTGTTGGATAATAGTCCAAAATGAGTATTTTTATAAATAGTTAGAATTTTATATGTTTTGAAATTATGTTAATTTAGTGGATAATAATAAATATATAGATTTGTAAAACACTATAATTTCTCTTTTGTGGAAATTATACTGATTTTATGGATACTAGTCAATATAAATTGAGAAATTTTGCAATAAACTAGAATATTTTTATATTTGGGAAATTATGATGATTTACCAGATAATAGTCCACACAAATTGAAAGTTTTTGTAAAATGTTAGAATATTTATTTTGGGAAGTTATGTTGTTTGGTGGACAATAACCCACAAAAATAGAGAGATTTTGTAAAACTTTACAATTTTTATTTTGAGAAATTATGTTGACTTGTTGGATATTGGTCCATAAAAATTGAGAGGTTTTCTAAAACTCTAAAATTTGGTATTTTGGGAAATTAATAAGATGTAGTGGATAATAATACACAAAACTAATATATTTGTAAGATATTAAAATTTATATATTGAAAATTATGCCAATTTGGTGGATAACAATCTTAACAAGTTGAGAGATTTTGTAAAATTCTAGTATTTTGAGAAATTATGCTCATTTGATAGATAAAATCCCACAAAAACTAAGAGAATTAGTAAAATGTTAGAATTTTGTATTTTGAGAAAATTTATTTTTTGGTGGATAATTATTCACAAAAACCAAGATATTTTCTAAAACGTTAGAATTTTGTATTTTGAGAAATTATGTTGATTTGGTGATATTCTCCCATAAATTCTCAGATCTTTTGTAAAACGCTAGAATTTGAATTTTGTGAAATCATGTTGATTTTGTGGACAAGTCCAAAAAAATTGAGAGAATTTTGTAAAATCCTATATTTTTTTGTTTTGTGAAACTATGATGATTTCGTGAATAATAGTGTATAAAATTGAGAGATTTTGAATGTTAGAACTTTTTATGTGGGAAGCTAATATAACTTGGTGGATAATAATTCACAAAAACTGAGAGATTTTGTAGAATCTTAAAATTTTGTATTTTGGAAAATTATGCTCATTTGGTTGATAACACCCCACAAAAACTTAGATATTTTGTAAAGCTCTAGAAATTTAAATTTTATGAAATTATGTTGATTTAGTGGATAATAGTCCACAAAGTTGAGAGATTTTGTAAAATGATAAAATTATATTTTTTGGAAAATAATGTCCATTGATGGATCCACAAAATTTGAGAAATTATGTAAAAAACTAGAATTTATGTTTTTGAAAATCATGATGATTTGGTGGATAATAATCCATAAAAAGTCAAAGATTTTGTAAAACGCTAGAGTTTTTATGGACTATTATTCACCAATTAAACATAATTTATCAAAAAATTCAGAAATATTGTAAAACGTTTGAATTTTATATTTAGAGAAATAATGTTGATTTGGTGGATAATAATCCAAATTTTTTTTTTTTTTTTGGTGACCGATATTAGTTAACAAAAGAAATCTATAAAAGTCAAGAGATTTTAGAAAATATTAAAACTTTGTAGTTTGGAAAAAGTATATTAATTTGGTTGATAATATGGGAGAATATTATCTATGATTGTGTAGAGAAATTATATGGTGAAAGGTTTACAAAAAGGATTAAATTATAGGGTAAAATCGTGTACAAAAGTGTTACGAATCATCATATCCCATTCCCACTACAAACTAAAAGAAAAAAGAAACAATAATACAAAATGCTTAAAACAAAAATTAGAAACTAACAAATTTTAGCCAAATTTTCTCAAAGAATTGACAATAAAATTAACAAGTCCAAGAATGAGATCTCTTAATGACAGGTTTGGTTTGTTTGTCTTCTTCCAATGAGATCATTCCAAGATGAGAAGGATCTTCCAACATCATCTTGGCTACCAAATAACCAGCGATGGACCACGTCTGAAACTTCCTCGCCTGTTTTCCAATAAACCTTCCTGATTTGCCGTCATAGTACTCCGGCCAACCATCCTTCAATAGTCGTGCCTCCGCCAAGTCTATGGCTCGCCTCGCTATCTGTGGTCGTCCAGTCTTTATGCTCGCTGCTGTTAATAGCCACAAAAGCACTGCATTTTGCGGCAGCCGGAGAATAAATGGGACAATAAAAGAAGACAATAATTAGATAAATCGAGTACTTCATATATGTTTGGCTAATGCAGTTTTTCCTTAATGATTTTGTTTCCAACTTTGAAAAAGCGCAAAAGTAATTTAGATAGCTATCATAACACATTCATTTTACGGTAAATCAACGCCACTAGATCCCAATTAAAGCTTGACTTCCACATCGTCAAGAAGAAAAGAAAGAGTTGTCGGAAAAAAAATGTAAAGTTTTCATTTTGTCATGATATTGATAAACAGAGAACTTCAAGAAAGAAAGGAGAGAAAATTCACCTGGCCAAGAGCCTCCGTTATGGTAACTCCAGCGAGTATTCTTAGGGTCACAACCGGTAACGATCCTCCATTCATGGCTCTCGATCGCCGGATGACAAATCTTAACAGGCATCTCTCCGACCAGCTCCTCCCAGCGTTCCTCAATCAAGTCCATGATCGCCGCCGATTGCTCAGGCGTGGCCAGAGAAGCAAGGATAGCTACACAGTTTCCCAGAGCGAACCACCTAAAATCCATACGAGCAGGACTAACGTTTCCAATGAAGTAACCGCCACGGAGAGGCATGAAATCAAATACCCACTCAGGGATCGAGTCAGGGATGACGTTGAACTTGTTGACTGCTGTGTGCGAATACTCCTCCGTCTTGTAACGGTAAATGTCGTTGAGCTGCTGAAAATCGAGCCAGAAATAGCTTCTCATGTGGAAACTAAGCGCATGTAGCCTCTTCACTATCCTCTCCATGAACTCTTTCCCTTCTGCGTCGTGCTTTAGCATCGACATTGCTGATCGAAGAGCCATGAAGAATAGAGCTTGGATCTCGATTGGGTACCCATAAACTCCCTGCGCAATATTCAGTGACACTAATTCGGTAAACCAACCCAAACCGAAATTTTGATCATTTGAGAGAGAGAAGAAACAGAGAGAGAGAGCTATCATTACCATTCTTCGATCAACCATGGAGCAACCATCAGCGCAAAGCAATGTAGGGAAAGTATCAAAACCTTCGGAGAGACAGAGAGAGAGAATGAGTCTCATTCCCTTTTGGCATTCAGGTGTTTCAGCTAGTGTATGATCTCCGGTGGATTTGGTGTAGGCTCTGAGGAGAATGATCCACCAGAAACCTGAGTCAACCGGAGCTACTCTTCCGATCGCGCTCTCTCCAAAGTCAGCGATGACAGTGTCGGTTTTCTTGATTGGGTCGTGAAGCACCTTGAAGCTTGCAGGCATTGCGCCTTCGCCGAGCTTGAATCGGTCGATTTTTTTCTCCCTTCCTTGGATTTGTATTGTCTTGAGCAGGAAGTTCTTGACTATGTCTGGCTCTCCGTTCATTAGGAAAGCTAGTGCACTTGGAACAAAGTCTCTTACGAAAACCTACACCAAACATTTTAAATGTTTAGATTTCAACGGAATAATAAAAAAAAAGAAACTGTAGATGAACACGTGAAATCATTTAAAAAACAGAACACGAATGATTATGTTTTAAAAAAGCCAAACCTGGTCATAGTTCAAGACTTCCTCAGAAGCATGGTCGTAAGCAGCAATGGTACCAACCGGTTGGCCACGAAAGTAAACGAGAGATCGTCGTAGAGCATCCCAAGCCTCTCCAACCATAGGATGAGGCTCGAACGAGTTTCTCGTAGAGGATGCCGGAGTATCCCATCCAGACCGGCCGCCGGGAGAATTGACGTTGTCGAAGATGCCCATTTCGTTGAAAGACCTCTCCCCAAAAGATCTTTTCCGTTCGATGTTTAGTCTGGGCCTGTGAAGTAGCTTAGCCAAGTCGTCCAGCTCAGATAAAGAGCTTTGTGAATTAACTCCTCGGAGATCCTCCATGGGGGTCGTTAACTTTGTTCTCGGTATAGATCTGGAATCATGAATATATGTTTATAAATACACAACAGGTAATTAATTATAACGTTTCTGGGAAATGATTATTTTGGATAAAAGGTAACGGAAATATTAAAGATAATTGGATTTATAATCTGGATAAACGTAATTAAAACTAGTGACGTTCATATGGATGTAAAACAAAGGTTAAGAAATGAAGTTAATAAAAGATAAAAGAAAATGCAGAGAAAATGTTCGAAGCTCAGATCTGAGAGCAATAGCATAAACGGACCTTTTATTAAGACGGAGAAACGGAGGGACAAATGTGCCGGAGAAGAAATATTAGAGAGAGAAGAAAAAAAGAAAAAGAAAGGAAGAGGTAATCTATATATAGAGAGGAAGAGAAACGAGGAACGTGGAAAGTCTCTCGTTTTTTCCTATCTTTGACTCTGGTAACGGTGGAGAGGAAGAGATCCGATTATCGATTGGAGGTTGGTGATCACGCGGACTAAAACGACATCGTTTCGTCTGACATCTTCCTTGGCTTAATCTGTATCCATTGGGCCACTAGACTTTTTCGCCGGTTCGATCGGCTTTTATCGATTTTTGTTTCTTTTTATGTTTAATATTTTTTAATTTTTTAGTCTTTAAAATTTGTCTCCTCGCTAATACATTCGAATTTTTTTTTATATCGGGCAAGTTGCATGCTGAAATTATCCGTTGGTATCTCGACTGTCAGTTTCTGTAACGTATATATATATGATAGGGATATGCAGCAATTACGTGTCTGTTAGCTTTTTTGTTGCTCCTAAATATTGAATAAGAAACTATTCTGTTATTTCTCCAATCTAACGTTCAAATGTACATGTCAATACACCTTATATAGTATCTGAACTATAAGTTAAATAACCATATAAAATATATATTAAGGACTTTAATACATCCCCTTCAAG
>OVAO01000781.1:0-14826 GCA_900406285.1 Biscutella auriculata | reverse complement strand
TCGGGTGATAAATCTCCTAAGGATCTAGATTAGGTTAGCTACTCTTATTCTAGCATTAAACACATGACTAAATTGAGAACACTTATTCTAATATAGATCTAAACCATTTCTAGCAATCAAAATCTACCGATATAACCCATAATCCATAAGTTTATGAAAACTACTCACAACTCATGCCTAAAACACTTGGAGAGTTTTTAGGCATGATTTGTGAGAGGGATTGAGATTAGAAAGC
Source organism: Biscutella auriculata (assembly GCA_900406285.1). Classification (NCBI taxonomy): domain Eukaryota; kingdom Viridiplantae; phylum Streptophyta; class Magnoliopsida; order Brassicales; family Brassicaceae; genus Biscutella; species Biscutella auriculata. The sequence continues at coordinate 14,591 of OVAO01000781.1, read as the reverse complement.
AAGAATCAAAACAAGAATAACAAGAACAATCATATAAAATAAAATTGCATAAAATAAAAGTACCAAAAGTATCTCTCACAAATGAGATCTAAAACTTCAAAACCTAAGAAAAATGAGAGTAAAAACGTTATTAGGATTTTTGGGGTTGAGTATTTATATATGAGACGTGTTACACATGGCGTTATCAGTCATAGAAACGGATCTAATAGTGAGTATTCAAGCTGGTTATGAAACAGATTTGGTTCTGAAGACAATAATTGCAAAAGTACATCATACACCAAACTTACATAAATAGTATTAATGGACTCGAGGAATTTTAAGGAGAAAAGGTAGAATTGTGGTTCCTGCAGTGGATAGTTTACACTTACAGATCATGACTTGGTTGCATAGCTCGAGAGTAGGAGGTCACTCAGGCAGAGATGCTACAAACCAACACATTAAAAGCATTTTCTATTGGAGAGGAATAACAAAGGACATTGCAGGCTTTATCCATAGTTGTGATATATGCCAAAGATGAAAATATGACACATCAGCATCTCCAGGTCTCTTACAACCATTGCAAATTCCAACTACAATATGGAATGACATCTCAATAGACTTTATAGACGGATTGTCGATGTCATTTGGGAAGACTGTGATCTATGTTGTGGTTGATAGATTGTCTAAAGCCGCATTTTATGGCTCTCAGTCATCTGTATACAGCTGCTTATGTTGCTCAAGCGTTCTTGGATAATGTATTCAAACTTCATGGGTGCCCAAGCTCAATAGTTAGTGATAGAGACAATGTGTTCTTAAGTGAGTTTTGGAAGGAATTCTTCTCTCTACAGGGCACATCATTGAATTACTCATCGACGTACCACCCACATAGTGATGGACAGACTGAAGTAGTAAATCATTGTGTTGAGACGTATCTTTGATGCATGTGCAGTGACATGTTGTTCTTATGGAGCAAGTTGCTAATAGAAGAATATCTGAGCGTGTTTTTTAGATTGTAGATATGGTGTATGTGAAGTTGCAGCCGTATAGACAAAGCTTAGTGGTGTTAAGAACGAGTCAAAAGCTATCTCCTAAGTACTATGGGCCGTATAAAGTTATTGATAAGTATGGAAAGGTCGCTTATCGTATTGAGTTACCACCATCTTCAAGAGTGCATCATGTGTTCCACATATCCCAACTGAAGTTTAGGGTGGGAGATGTTCCAGTTAGCAACCAATTTCCGGATGTTGTCCCTGATGCGCTACACAAAGAACCAGAGAAGGTTTTGCAGAGAAGAATGGTGCAGAGGCAGGACAAGTCGTAACGCAAATGCTGATTAAATGGACCAACATGGATGAGGTTGAAGCTACATGGGAATACTTCTTTAATCTTCAAAAGAGGTTTCCAAATTTTCAATCGTGAGGTCCCGGTTGTTCAGAAGGAGAGGATTTGATATAGTTTGGAAATCCAAACATATAAGAGACACGTATAGCATAGAGATTGGTAGATAAAAGAATAACGACAATAACGACATGATGATCTGACGGCTAGGATGAAGCGAGATCAACGGCTGAGATCAAAAAACGAGAATAACAAAAAGTTAAGTTTAAAAAACAGAATCGTAGCTCATTTTTCAGTTTAAGCAAAAAGTTGTACTTGCTTCTTTCTGAGATTTTCTCTGTAGCTTCGTCATCCTCTTCATGGGATTTGTATAGAATTCGTGAAAGGTGATTGAGAATTCGTTGTTTTCAGAACATTGAATTCTCGTTATTGAATTGGTGTGAAATTGATTGTTGTGTTTGGATTGTATCAATAATATATAGTATCGTGGATCATTTAATTATTTGTGATAATCTAGAATTTTAAACCAACAATCTAGAATTCAGTTTTGATCCCCAGGATTGATCAAACCTTTTGTGATAATTTCAGTTTTAGATTATCACAACATCCTCACCTTTCCGCAATTTCAGTTTGATCGAACCTCTCTAGGATCGTTCGAACCTCTCTAGGATCGTTCGAACCTCACTGTCCCGTAAACTTTGCTCGATCGAACCTCCCCAGGATCGATCAAACCTTTTGATCGTGACTTACTTTTTCCTTTTTCTGTCCTTTTCAGGTGTATGAGCACGAGACACACTAGGAGCAAAGGAGTTGACAATCTACTGCCCTTGGAGAACGAGCTCGGACATTTAGAAAGACTAGCTAAGAAAGGAAAACAAACCCAGATCGAGATGGTTGACGAGGGACGAAACCTTCAGTTACCCTTGGTTCACAATCCTTCATTGGGAGATGAACGCTACCTGCAACCCATTAGAGGTGGTGATCAACAACAAGCAGGTCCAAATCTACCTGTCAAAGCAAGAGATCAACATGCCCCTGTAGCTGCGGGAGTCAATTCCCCGAGACTGACCTTAGGGCACTATGATACGCCCACTACTCAGTTACATATGGGACAGGGCGTCCGGTTTCCTCCAGTGGAGAGAGGAAATTTCGAGATCAAGACAGGTCTCATCAACTTGGTTTAGCAGCATCAATTCCATGGAATGGCTAGCGAGAACCCGATTCGCCATATCTCAAGGTTCGAATCGATATGCAACACCACCAGGACTAATGGAGTCCCTGTAGATGCCTTGAAATGAAGGCTCTTCGAGTTTTCTCTAACAGGCAAGGCCCACAATTGGTACCTCCAGTTGGCCCCAGGTTCTATCATGAGTTGGGAAGAATACAAGATTGCTTTTTTGGTGCAGTTCTACACTAAGGCAAGGTCTACTCAGCTGAGAAACAAGATCGTCGGTTTTCAGCAGCTCGCAACAGAAACATTCCATGAAGAACTTGATCATTTTAAACAATACGCTGCGGACTTCCCACACCATAGGTTCAATTAGGTAACTCTACTGAACATTTTCTATAATGGTGTAGCTGAGAAGTATCAGAGCGCTCTGGACACGGCGAGCAATGGAGATTTCATGACGAAGACCGCTGAGGAAGCCCGTGAGCTGATCGAGGACCTTGCTGTGAGCAGTGCCAACAGGGCGAATGAGTATGACAGAGGGACAGCTGGTTTCAAATCTCACTCGAGAGAGATAGAGGAGCTTAAGGCCCAAGTGATACAATTGTTGAAGAAAGATCATCGTACTGTCGCAGTCAACTTTGTCGATGATCAAATAAACATGCAGCAACCAAATTGCAGTGAAGACTCCGAGGTAGAGGTTGACTACATGGGGAACTACCAAAACAAAGGATACAACAACAACTTCAGGAAGCACCCAAACTTGTCCTACCGAAGCACTAACATGGAGAACCCTCAAGATCTGTTCTACCCACTTCAGAGCAACTACCAAGGTAATAACTCAATTCATTTTTGTACTAAACCATTTGCTAGTGGTACATGAAACTTTGGGCAGAACAATCAACAACAGCATCAGGGTCAAAAATTCAACGACGAAGGTTTCCAGCCCAAGCAAAACCTCAACTATGGAGGTACGCAGTCTGTTTACCAACAACAACCACATGCACCATCTGCACCTACACCTCCTGCAGCACCTGGGAAGTTCGAGGAACTCAAGCAGATGATGCAACAAATGGCCGCTTCCCAAGCTCAGACTACCACCACGGTCTGAGCTCCACCATTGCATAAATGAAGACTAACCTAAAGGCCTTAGACACCCAAGTTGCCCAACTTGCTTCATTAATTAAACTAGCACCCGATGTTCTCCCATGAAAATCTGAGACAACTAGAGGAGTGAACGCCGTCCTGAAGGATCTTGCAGAAGAAGAAACCAGATCGCTTGCTGCCCATGGTTCAGGCTACTAAGAGGATTCATTTCTCAAGGACCGCCACAATTGCTCATAATGCAAGGATAGCAGCAGAAGATGCTCGTAATGATGAGTTCGATCGAACACATATGGAGATCGATCGAACTCCCACAGTTGACGTGCGAGTTCGATCGAGCCCATGTTCCTGTGGTCCGATGACTAGACTTTTCGTAGAATTCGACAACGTCGTTCGATCGAACTCTTGTTGAGTGCAATCGAACTCAAGAATCGGACTGCTCAGTTCGATCGAACCTCGAGGAGTTCGATCGGATCGAACCACTGGAGGTCGATCGGATCGAACCACTGGAGGTCGATCGGATCGAACCACTGGAGGTCGACGGTCAACCAACCCAAGAGATGATCGATCAGGCCGAACCATTGACAACTATTCCTTACCAGCAGTTCGATCGAACCATTGATGAGTTCGATCGAACTAATCCAACCGAACAAGACCCACCCACCACCTACCTTTTTTAAGCCACCAAGCAACTGCAGAGAATCAAGCAGGAACTCCTCGAAGAGATCGAAGCAGAGAACCCCTCATATGCTCAGGTACACTCTGATTTATCTGACAACTTTTCTATCTTTATTCCAGCGAAGGAACATCAGCTAGAAGGAAAGCCAAAATCGACCAAGCGCAGCAAGAAGAGTACTTGTTCGCAAGTTAAAATCCTACCCTATGAAGTGTATTTCAGAGATCTACTAGAAGGGACAAAGACAATCGAGGAAGTGAAAGAGCTCATGATTGAGGAAGAGCGAGCTTCAAAACCCTTGAGGGAGTTGTCCAAGCGCACAAACCCCGAAAGTTTTGAATTCTTTTGTGAGCTCAATGGGTGGATCATGAAAAACTCTCTTTGTGATTATTGTTCTTGCTCAAATATCATGTCTAGGCGGATAACAGAGAGACTGGTAGTAAAGACACTTCTACCATGCGGAATCAAGTTCCAGTTTGCAGACTTTTCTCAAGCTAAATTCAACGACATCTGGGAAAATGCATCAATCATACTTAGAGGATGCCTTATCCCCATGATTTCAATGTCCTGAACATGGAACGTCAACCAGACAATTCAATTATTCTAGGGCGACCCTTCTTGGCAAGTGTTGCCGCAGTCTTCGATCTACCAAGAAATAGGATCGTTTTCACCTACGTCTCTAGGAATTTCTTCTTCACATCTGATAAGAGGATTTTTCGCCTCTTATTAATCAAATGTAGTATAAAAGGGTTTAAAATGTCGAACCAATTCAGGAGGGATTCACGTATTGGGACTATGGAGAATTCACTTAGTCTAAGTCGATTAGGAATTTGTTTGTCACTAACAATCCTAATTAATCAATTTAAATAAAATAAAGCAAAACACAAAAGTCAACGAGATCGAACTAAATGAAAATTCAGGAATTAAAACAAGCATATAGACCAGGGCAATCGAATCAGGCAGTCAATTTCATGCTCATGATATTCAGTTTCATCATACAATGCTTATCCTTAGTCTAAGAAGTATATGATTTAGGCTAATCCACTCTCGAGGTAGAAGTCTATATCCTAATCATGCATTCACACAATCTCTTGGCCAAATACATATTAAGAAGCATTAAAGTTCTAGTCTATGCAAGTACTAAACAATCCTAACACAATCTCTTGGAAAGGTCTCATCTAGCACAAGTTTAATTCATTCAGGCATTTCATCGAACACCTCTCGGACGATAATTCTCCTAACATCTAGATGAGAGTAATTAATTCCAATCTAGCATTAAGCACATTAAACGAGTGAAGACATAATAAATCAAACCCCAAACATCATGATCAATCAATCAAAAACCCTAATCTACCCTAATCCATAAGCTTAGAATGACTACTCACACATCATGCCTAGAACACTTTGATAGTTTCTAGACATGATTTGTGAGAGGATATAAAAGAAGAGAATAGTAATCAAAAGCAGTAAACAATCAAAGAGAATAATGAAAGAAAAGCAAACGCAATCAAAGATAATCCAAGAGCTACAAAGAGTTCTTGCGAAAAGAGAAAACCTAGATCTAAAAATGATAAACTTAAGAGAAAACTAGAGAAAAACTAAGATAAAAACATATCTAGGGTTTTGGTACTTGGGCCCTTATATAGTTGGCCAAATAAACGGGTAAAAGAGGAAATAAAAGGGGTGTCGTCGGGGCATCCGCCGGTCAGTTCTGACCGGTGGGCATGAACGGTGTGGTCTCGACAGATTGTTTTTAGGACAGCCCGCCGGTCAAGTGCGCCGGTCTATGCAGACCGGTTTGGTCTCTCTGGTCTGATTCTGGGACAGTCCGCCGGTCAAGTGCGCCGGCCAGTGCAGACCGGTGGGCTTCTGGTCAACTCTGAGAATGTTGACTTTTCTGCACTTTTACTTATTTTGCATCCCTTTGACCCGTTTTTTGGTTTAAGCTCGACTTCACACCTGAAATATGAAATGCAATGCAAATGCATCCTAAATGTGTCTAAAATGCATCATAATCTAATGCAAAACGAATGAAAACAACCGATCAAAATGCATAAAAATATAACACATCAACATCCATACCAGAAAATGAACCATGTAATGCCTTGTCTTCAATTGAAATTGTACGTGCAAGTCTCTAGTGATAATGTTTCAGGTGAGACACTCTGCCTTATCTATAGTAGCAGTCAACTTAGTTCTGAACGAATTAGGGAAAAACCGGTTCGGAAGAGAAAGGCTAGGAGAGGAAAGAAGAAGAGGAAAACGATTGTTGATCGAGTAAAGCAGGTTGAGATCAAAGTCACTCTAATAGTAAACATAAGTCAAACTGAAGAAGCCAAAGTTAGAGAGAACCCTTCTGAGAGCATAAGTGAGAGCAATGTCAAAGAAGTCCTAGACAGAGACATTTGCGAACTTGAACCTCAAGTTACCAGAAAGAGTGTGCCTCTAACCACACCTTTCACTATGATCCTTCTAGTCTAAAGTACCTTTTTAACTCTTAGGATTGTGGAATTATGACACTCTTCTCTGACCCCTCTTTTGTGACAGTCTACTTCCTATGTTTTACCACTGCTAGATGTTGTTAAGTGCAGGGAAACTAGTGAATCGTTTGACCAAACTCCCTCCCAGAAAACCAAAGCTTAATGGAGATTGCTAGATATGAAGTTGGCATATTTATCAGAACCTAGCTTGAAATTTTAATTGTTCTTATCATGAGTCTTGATTGATGGAAAGAGAAGTAGAAAGACGCTCAGGTTTTGTTATCCACTCTACCACTCTCTCTTACCTTGAGTGGCCATGCTCATCTTTAGTATGGTAACCCCTCCTTTACCCATCCTCCTTTCAAACCTCAGATGTTCTATTCCTTTTTTCGTGTCATTTGGTGTTCATTCATCTACAAAAACTATAGACAGAAATTTGGGTTAACTTGGTCTATTGTTGTCTAGTTAGTATGGAATTTTATATGGTTAGTTGATGTAATGAGATTTTGTTCACCATGCTTGTGTGTTTTCCTTTGGCCATAGGAAGTATAGCATTGCGTAGTTATATGATCTCTGAAATATTGATGGGTTATTTACTGACTGTCTGATTTGTGTGAGGAACTTCTTGCCCGAGAAAAGATGAAGTTCGATCGAACTTCTATGACCGCATAATTCCGATTCAATCGAACTCAAGGTGGTCCGATCAAACCTCCCCTTTTATGAAAAAAAAAAACAGAATAAATAAAAAGGGAGAAGGAAAGGAAAAGCAAAGAAAATGAGAAAAGAAAGAAAGAAACCGGGTTTTTACATTTGAATCTCTTAGCTTAGCTTCATTTTGATTTAATTTCTAGGTGGGTAGTTGATTTCTGCTGCTAGGAAGTATGTTATGTCAAATTCCTCACTTATTCAATCTCTCTCTCATGATTTTGCATAATGACATGACCTTTTGGTACACCTTTTTGATTGAGAACCTCAAACACTTCAACATCACCGCAAATATTTGCCTCCTTACATCTGATTGAACCCTCTTTACCAGATAGAAAGACTTCCTAGAAAGAACTCACGCTCTCTTTAATGAATTTGGTGGGTCAGCTGATTTGAATGCAGGATCTATTCAGGTGGAGGTTCAGAGTATGGATAGGCTTGGGCGGTCATGGTGGGAATCTAGGGAGTATGTGCTAACACTTTTGGTTTGTGTGTGATTTTCATGATGTGTCTAGACTATGGTCGGCTGGGAAGAGTAGAGTTCTCACGATTCCCCCTTGGGCTTTGATTTGTCTTTACTTGAGGATAATCAAAGGTTCAAGTCTGGGGGATTTGATATGTCCTAATTTTGGGGGTTTTAATCCCTTATTTGGATGGGATTTCGAACATCCTTTTTGAGTTATCAATGTGCTTTTGGATCCTTTTGTCTCCTTTCAGGATTTCACAGGTATGGAGAGGACATTTGAGAAAAGGAAGCATTTTGGGCGTTTTGGAGCAGAGTATGAAGACATCGTTCCCGCCCAGACCTAAGTTCGATCGAACCTCACACGAGTTGGATCAAACCCTCACTCGAATCAAGGCAGTCGAACCAAACCCGCAAAATACAAACGAATGGAAGAAATGAAGACGAGGGCGATTGAACCTCACTGAGTTTGATCGAAGCCAATTTCCAGAAATGGCAATCTGAACTAGAGCGAGAGACGCGAGATTTGATGCCAAGAATCAAACAGGTTCGATCGAACCTCGCTTGAGTTCGATCGAACCTCGAGACCGACTTCCCAGAAAGCCTCGTTTTAAAGCCCAATCACATTCTTACCCTAATGACTTCCAGAGGCTCTATAAAAGCGCCAGAGAAACACGATTTTGAGAGACACTTTTTACTTAGACTTTATTTTACTTCTACAATTAGGGTTTTTGATTTGCTTTGCTAGGGGAGATAGGTTTCGATCTCACAAGTCTATATCTGGAACCCCTTTTTTGTTTTTATTCAAGTATCATTTCATGCTTTCAATCATATCTTGCTTGTTTGCTTTGATTATGTCTAAAGAGATCATTGGATTGGATATAGGGTTAACTGGAAGGGCAAGCTAGGGTTTATGCTTGACTAAAGTTAGTGAGAAGGAAACAATAGGAATTCTTCCTTAGTAATTGATTTGTAGTCATACTCGATCTAACAAATTGAGTTTAGACTTAGGATGATCCAGGCTTGACAAGCACTAAATTGGATCGCCCAAATCAGTAACTAAGGAAGTTGAGGTTAGTCATTTCTGTCTGACAAACAGAACGACTAACCTAGTGACCTTTATTGAATCTTGCTTAACTAGGTATGCCTAGTTTGATGGGATAACATTGAATTGGACTACTGGGATTTTTAGATTCTCAGGGCTAGCATTAGTGACACTGCTAGCTCCTGAAGGGCAATTGGTTAGGCATAGGTTTACACCTGAGATCCCGGAGCCAACCTACTTCAGAGATTCAGTAAAGGAGACATAGATTACGTTCTCGAATTGGCTTTTGCTCCAGCTGAGCGTTGAGTTATGAAAGCGAGGTGCTTTTAAAGTAAGTCCAGAGACCTAAGCTATTTCCATAGATCCAACATGTACTTTTCTCAAGATTTTATCTTAGCGATTCCCGCCAAAACCCCTTCTTCCCTAGGTCTGATTGATTGCTTATCATTGAATTAACCCTATTGCTTGTTCACTGCTTAATTCACCTCACAATTGCCTGCTACGATTAATCAACCATTTCTTCTGTTCGTTTTAGTCATTTCTCAGTCTTGCTTGTCTCTTTTTGTTAGTCTTTAGTCTCTGAGGATTTGACCCCTAAGTACGACAGTGTCAGTCTTTGCACTTGTAGTTATTAGCTTTGTAGGGTAAAATCTTAGTGACATCAGTCAGCTCGCTGCTCTTGCCTGTGAGTACCCAAGATTGGCTTCAACGGATTTGGACTGATATGTATGTGGTGATGTTGCTGACTAGGCTCAAAAGCTATGTTGCTCGGATGAGTGAAACTGGTGCATGATCAACGAAGAATGCTGGAAGGCACCTCCGGATGTGAACTTGTAAACTAATTTCTCCTTGACCTTGCCAAACAAGTAGTGTATCTTAGTGAGATACTTGACATCCATCAACATGGGCTTTGTGCCCTCTTCTTCTTCTGGAAAATCAACCTGAGCAAGTTGTAAGATGGGAGTCACAAAACTCTCAATGTTGATCTGGGGTGTCAAGTCTTTTCAGGTCCATACCCAATGCTACAATCCAGCGAGATGCAAGCATAACAGCTTCATCGGGTTAGGCCTTGCTGATGTGTGTGATTTTGGTCATTTATTACATCGTTTTATGATCATTTTGTATAGTTAGGATTGCATTTAGGTCCTTTAGGATTGCATTTAGGTCCTTTAGGATTGCATATGTGCATATTTACCATCTCAGGTGATTGGAGAGGACTTAGCCAAGAATTGGGATAATTTCGGATCAGATGAGTCAAGAAGAGACCACATCGACATTGAGCATCGACTAAGAGAGATCATTGCATGAAGAAGAATCAGGAACGAGCTACATCGAGCACCAACGTCGGTCATGGGTGACCGATGCATGCCATAAACTAGAAGAAGAAGCCACAACGGTCACCAACATCGACCATGGGTGACCGAGGCAGCCCATGAATAGAAGATTTCAGACATGATCGATCACCCGCATCGATCAGCTTTTACAAATCTTGTCTAGAACCAGAGTCAACATCCATTTTAATGAGTTGACCAAGCTCATTTCGACTCATTTTTGGTCACATATATATAGTTTTTGACCTAAAACCCTAAAAAGGGAGTTGTCATTTGAAGTTTATATCCTCTTTTGGTATTGTTGACTACTTTTTGTTATTTCTTGGATCTTGAAGTTTTAATATTATTTCTTTGCCTAATCTCTCTTTTTCTTCTTAATATAGCATGTTTGAACATAGATTTATCATGAGATCTTGTGTTATTACCATGGCTAGTGTGTAGTCATCTTCTAAGTGGATGATTAGGCTAGATTAGGATGATTTGATAATGGTTATTGATGTTTATGACTTAGATTTGTTAATATCCTCTTCATTAAGATGTTCCTAATGCTAGGTTGAGTTTGGCCATCTCAATCTAAGCACGAGGAGATGTCTTTACAAGTTCCCACATGACCTATTACACGAGCACGGGCAAGAAGACTAGATGGAACCATGGTAAAGGTGTCAGAGGACTTGGAGAAGCATTACCACAACTTGGAGAAGGAGGAAGAACTGGATCCATACAATTATCTCTTCATGCCTTCAAGTGCTTAGCTCGAATCTTGAGAGGTTTGGGCACTCTTTTTCCTTAGATGGGTTTGTTCCCAAAAGGGTTTTCCCATCAAAGTATTAACGAGGCCCATCACATCAAAGAACCTCATCTTGACCATCAAGGACGCTTAGTGAAGGAAGCATCCGAGACTCACAAGTTTATGATTGTTGCTTCCCTTTATGACGTGTCTCTCTATCCCTTTAAACTTTGCCTTTTGGCCCAGTTATTTAGGGCTTCCTTTCAGTCTTTGAGTATTTAAAACCCTTGGTGTTTCAAACATTTGCTTAGCTAGCATTTTATTAAAAAAAACGAGAGCTTTCTCATGTTAGCTATTCCTTGAGTGTGTAATATCTCAAGAACCCTAAGTGCATAATATCTTTGGTTTTCAAGGTGTATCTAGAGTGTTTCCATAGCTCTAGTGGTCCTTCTCAATCCATCCTATCCTTTTTTGCGTTTTAGTCACGTTTGCAATATTTTGGTCCTTATTGGACCTATCGCTGCTTCCCGTACGTACATTGCAACCTTACCGTCAACCGCCTTCATCCGCCCATTCGCCACCAGTTATGTTCTAATCGATCTTCACCATTTTCCCTAGATGTCACATCCACCAAGTATCTCCGCCATCTGAAGTCAACCGGACGAAGAAACTCGACTTGGTTCATTTTGTATGTACCGTCGCTGCCGTCCGTACCACCACGGCCCGTACAACCCCATTTTCATTTCCATCATTTAGATCAATACTTTCCTCATCGAACGTATAGTTAGAGAGAGATAGAGAGAGAGAGAGAGATCGACCTTCACGATGACCTGATATACTCTTCTTCAAGTCGGTCCTTCTTACCCGCACCAAGGACGTGTCAGTAGAGGGTATAGAAAAGGAACCTGTGTGTGATATCTGAAGCCCCGAGCCATTGCGGAACATGACAACGTCAAACCCGTTGTTTGGGTTATTGAGAGCTAGATTCCCTAGGTCATACATCATATGATGCAAAAGCACCCGAATCGATCAACCACGTTGATGAGTCTAATAGTGCTACAACATTGGCATTCGGCTGCCACTGAGTCTGAGGTGAGGGTTGTGTTGTGCGAGCAATGCGAAACTCAATGCAAAACTTGGCAATGTGACCCTATGTTCCACAAGCCTGACAACGACCTAGGTATGGTCGTGATCCCGTGCGGTTTGGTGGTTGGGTGTTGTCCAAGGTTAATGTGGTTGTTGTGCATATATAGTTTTGCGTTTGGTTCTTGCAACACAGATGAGACTCGGTGGCATTGGCCACGACCGGTGCCACGACTGGTGCATCATTTCATATGATCATGCCTTCACACTTGAGCAGGCGCTCGTGAAGTTTAGAGTACGGGATAGGCTTGTCTCGACCATTGATGGCGTCAAACCTCAGGCTTGTATTCCTCACCAAAGCCAGCGAGGATTTGTTCTGTGAGGTCTTCGTGATCCATTGGCTTCCCTAGAAGAGCAAGATCATCGACCTTTGATTTTATGGATCGAAGATATTCAGAGATCGTCTGGGTACCTTTAGTATAGTTTTTGATTTGGTGCTTCAATTGACGGATGTGTCCATGAATCATATTTCCAAAGGTAGTGTCAAGAAGGCACCAAATTTATGCGTTGGTGGTGGTGTTAGACACAATCGGTTACATAGGCATGGAGATTACTCCTAAGCACCATATAACAAGTGTGCTTGAAGACGCCATGGTGAAAACAGAGGATTGGCGTTGCCTTGGCCATCAACATTGATGGTTGTTGATGGATCATCGGTTTTGTCGAGGAATCCATGAAGCTCATGGCCTTAAGGATAGCTTGGATCTGTTTGCTCCACATTAGGTAGTTTAAATGGGTGAATTTAGTAACGCTTGAGAGATTAAGAGAGAGGAGAGTGGTTTGCTTGAGAATGCGATGTGTGTGTTCAAGAGCATGAAAGCTGCTGGATGCAAACCTGGGATCAAGACTTATGATTTGTTAATGGGGAAAATGTGTGCTAATAACCAGCTAACTAGAGCTAGTGTTCTATATAAATAATTAGCAAAGAAAGGTATGAATGTTAGCCCTAAGGAATATAAGGTTGATCCACGGTTTTTGAAAACGAAGAATAAGGAAGTGGATAGCAATGCGAAAAAGAGGGAGACTTTGCTAAGAAAAGTGATATGAGTTTTGTTGAGAAACCACGTAATCAGATGAGACGAAGAATGTGATGCTGATTGATGTTCAACATCTGATAAGAGTTTTTATTAATAGATTCTCATTATCGCTTAATCAAATGTAAGTGGTACACATTGTTTTTATATAGTAAGCTGACTCATAAGTTAAAACAGAAATAATTAACACATAAATATGTGAATGCTAATACACCCTCCCCCCTCAAGTTTTTGTGGAGAATTCTTTGGATGAAAAATGTTTGATATAGACATTCATTTGAGCAAAGAGTAAAACGGCCCGGGTGCAATGATTTGGTAAGAATGTCCGCCAATTGGTTGCTCGAAGCCACATGATGAACTTGTAGGAAACCTCTCTTGACTTGATCCCGTGTAGTGTGACGATCAATCTCCACATGCTTTGTGCATTCGTGCAACACCGGATTCTGAGCAATATTCACCACAGATTTGTTGTCACAAAACAGCTTCGTCTTACTTTGAACCTGCACATTCAAATCAGTTAGTAGTTTATGTAACCAAAGCAACTCATCAGTGGCTAATGCCATGGCCCTATATTCGACTTCAGTGCTGTTGCGTCTGACTATTTGTTGTTTCTTCGATCTCCAGCTAATGAGAGAGTCACCAAGGAAGACACAAAGGCAGTCACTGAACATCGAGTGTCCAGGCAAGTGGTCCAATCTGCATCAGCAAAACCATTAAGACACAAAGATGAAATAGCCGAATAGAACAAACCTTGTCCTGGATTAGCCTTTAGATACTTCAAAACCTGTTGAACAACCTGCATATGAACATCTGTTGGACAGGATAAGAATTGACTAAGATGATTAACTGCAAAGGTAATATCAGGCTGCGTCAAACTAAGGTATATAAGGCGACCAACAATATCTCTTTGTATGGTTTAGGATCATAAAGAAGAGTCCCCATGGTTTTACTCAGAGTAACCTTCAGATCTCGAGGCCCTACGCGAGGCTTAGCACCTAAAAGTCCAGTGTCGGTGAATAGATCCAGACAATATTTACGCTGAGAAATAGAAATACCTGCAGTTGTCCTAGCAATCTCTAAGACCAAAAAAACGAAGAGGACCAAGATCATTAGTTTTGAACGAGGCAGAGAGAACATCCTTAAGAGTATCTACTTCCATATCACTATTGTTGACAATTAATATATCATCAACATAGACTAAAAGAGCAATAAAAGTGTCACCTGAATGTTTAATAAATAGAGTATTATCATTCTGAGATTGAGTAAAACTAGCCGAAAGAAGAACTTGAGAAAAACATTGATAATAGATATTTTGCCTTCTCCTTATTGCTTAAAGAGAAGACTAATACCACTATTATGATCAAATGTAGTATAGTGGTTTGGATTAAGTATCCGGGA
>OVAO01000780.1:7926-18376 GCA_900406285.1 Biscutella auriculata | reverse complement strand
TTTTCCCGTCAATATCCCGTTGGAAATTTCCAACGGATTCCAACGGGTCAGAAATTATCAACGACACGAAACCAACGGGCAAATTCCGTTGGAAATCCGTTGGAAACGCGCTTTTCCAACGGATTTTCAACAGATTTGCCCGTCGGTATTAGCCATGTTTTCTTGTAGTGAAAAATGGAAAAAACTAGATATATAGATAGATATTCTCATATTCATGTACTATATCTTTCCTAAGTCTAATATTCCTAAAATAACTCACTAATTTCAGGAAAAAAACTTTAAACTCTAAAAATAATATTTTGTGGTTTGATTTTTAGAATTTATTTCAAATATAAAATGATTTACATTATCAATACATTAGTGCTATTTATAAAATTATAAAAAGTATGTACTATACTTAACCACAAACTTAATTATATATAGTTTACCATAAAAAAACTTAATTATATATATAATAGGATAATTATCTATAATAAAATAATAGATTTTTTATGCCATATAATATTATTGTTCTATGTCTACACTTTATTTGTTTATTCTTTATTTTTTTGTATTCTGGAGTTATATTAAACAAAGACAAAATATTACAAGAGTTAGACAAACCGAATAATAAAACAAATTCGGCAGTTAAACATTAATCTTGAAAGTTAAGCCGACAATTTACAGAAAAAACCTCAAAAACAAGATAAGACCAAAGAAAACAACCTGAAACAAACACAAATAGCTAATAACGGAGACGAGAGATGGAAAAACTAAAGACAGAGGCTAAACATACCCACATTAATGCCACTTTATTAAGAGAATCACGAACGCTTAAGGTTAATAGAACAACTTCCATCCGAACACACGAGCGTAAAGATCCACGAGCAACAATAGACGAAACATCTGACTATCGAAACCTCAGACTACTAAACCAATTTTGACCCGACTTTCCATGACACTAAATATAACTCCGTTTGAACGCCTGATCCGGTCAGAACACGGAGAAAAGGTTTTCCGAGGCTAGTTTAAAATCGCAAGTGGATTTAGCTTTTGAAGGTTGAAGTTTGTTCTAGTTGTGGAAGGCGACCAACAAGAACACAACAAATGAGTATGAATCTTAAACCAAACCGAAAAACATACTAACACCGAACCCAACAACCCAACCAAAAAACCATATTTAGCCGAAACCAAAACTCGAGCAAGGCCCATAAACCACCGCAACAGAAGCATAATCGAGCCGACTCCACTCCACCTTCATACAACTACCGACCCATCGATCCACCACAATCCCTCCGTCGAGACCTGCCAAATAGAACCCACATCATTCGATTATTCTTCTTTTTACAAGTTTTTTATACGTTTTTATCTTTTAAAGTCTTTTTTTGTCAATATGTGACCACAAAGGGAGTTCACTCCCTTTAAATCCCAAACTACGTGGGATAAATGTCGAACTAACAACCTCTTAATGACAAGCTAAATACCAGAACCAGTTGGGCTAGAAAGGTTCGTCTTAAAGTTCTTATTTTAAGATCGTAATTTAACCTATATTTGATCGAGTTAGTACTTCTACTGTTTTGACTATTCTATGTTATATTTTTAAAAGAGTGTTACACGTCGGCATAAGCTATTAAACGTAATAATACATCAAACTTTAGGAGAAAAGACATCACTTTCTTATCAAAAAGTAGAAGTGGGATCCATGAGAAAGAAGTATTTAGTAGTTTTCTTAAGTAATACATTATTTCTATTAATATAAAGAATGAAAAAAATAATTTGTTCCGTATCTGTAAATTCTTATTTTATAGTTCGGGTGAAAGTAACACTACTAGCATTAAGTATTCGTGATTCTTTCAATAAGCGATATTAGTGGTTCTCAGTTCAGTTTACATCTTCAACGTTGTCAATCTCATCCTTAGAGTTAGCTCGTGGTTTTTCTCTGATTGTGTTTTCAGTTTGTTTTACTTAATTCCGAGGATATTCATGTCTCTGTCGATTTAGATCTTGGGTTCATGTGTAATCGCTGATTCAGTTTTCGGGGGGGTTTTATGTTTAAATTCGTCAACTTAATATTTTTTCTTGGTTTTTCCTTTTCGTTGTAAATTGTTTGTCCGTGTTGAATGTTAGCTCACAATATATATCTAATAGATTATGTAATTGTTTTAGTTTTCGTTTAAGTGAATATCATATTTTAATTCCAAGTGAAATAAAAAATAAAATAGTAAAATGCAGAGTGGTATATTGATTAATAATTATTATATAGTTTGTGGCTTTTGATGATCTTCAGGTGAAAGTGTGGGAGACAAAGGAATCTCTCTTTTGTTGAATGTGTACTATGTTTTATCAACTTGCTCATGAGCACTTTACGTGTATATTACACACTCAGATCCAAGTCAATGGATCATAGTATATAAATTTTTATATTATTTATTGTAATCTAATCCTTAATTCCATGTGACATCTAATTTGTCCATGAAAACCACCAGTGACAACAATACTAATCATATAAAAACGTATAAAATATAATGAACTTTAAGTTAATTATGCAAGTGAAAAATCGAATATGATAAAAATAAACTTATTTTTAAAAAAAATATGGATATAAATCAATATCCTGATTTAAATCTTTATTTTCTAAAATATGTTATAAATCCGAATCCTGATTTATCATATAATATATATTGGAAGTATGATTGATTTTTTAGTATGTGCAAGTAAAATATTTGAATATGGTAACATATTACCTTGAAAGTTTTAAATATGGAAATAAATCAGAATCCTTAGTTTTTTTCTAAATTAACATCAAATTTTTTTTTTCTTAATTAACATCAAATTTATTTGTTTTATAAGTAACATCAAATTTATTTATTTTTCTAAATTAACATCAAAATTATTTTTAATAAAATTAAACTACAAATGGCCTTAAAAAATAGTTTCAGTTTGAAAAAATTAATAATGTTCTTCATTGACATGTATATGATATATCAGTATATATACATCACATTACATAATTATAATTATATATTTTAACTTTTGTTTCATAAGAAAATATCTTATTTTACATATCATTGTAGCATAGCATGGGAATAAATATATTAAGAATTTTAGGAATTAGAGATCCAATGTAACTGTTAGATCTAGAGATACAAACAAAAAAACCACAAATTAATACGATTCGGTTCGGTTTGGTTTTGATTCGGTTCAATTATCCAAAAACTCTATAAATACAATTGTCTAGCCTCTTCTTTCCCTTGCCTTTTATCTCTCCCTCTCTAACTACTATAGTCTTATGCTTATACACACACACACATACACTTGTGTGTACTGTGTATATATATTCGTACTCTTGTCTCATAAATAGATTAAATTTTAAATTTAATTATACATTTATATGCTATATATTCTTTAACATTCGTTTGCTTATTTGTTCACTATTTTATTACTAAATTATTGAAAGGACCACTTATAAACTGACACGTCAGCCCTTGAATTATCGAAAGCCTTTCTCTCTACTTAACCTATCTTCTTTCCTCGTCTTCTTCTTAGTCTTCTTCTTTTTTCTCTTCTTCAGACAAATTATATATCGAGAAGATTTGATTCTCTTTGGATGGATCCATGGAAGAAAAGCTCATATCAGTCATCGTTTGTAGATGCAGCACCATTAAGATTCACATGGAAAATTGAAAAAACAAAATCTCCTAAATTAGGGTTTTGAATATGTGTATATGAGAATCTTGATGATGCTGCATCAACACTCGTCGGCTACAAAAAAATACCTAAAACAAATTAGGGTTTTGGTAAGCTCGATCTCCTTTTGTTTTCTTCCTCTCTTCTCTAAGTTTCTTCTCTTAGATTAGTTTATGCAAATCTCTAAAACAAATTTTGTATGTGTGTGTGTGTTTGAGCATGTTTTGCATCTTTATATATATGACTGATTATAGCAATAGTTAGTTCAGTGATTATTCGTTACATTATTATATATTTATCGTATGAGAGTTTCGATTCTTCTTAGGAGCATTGATTTAAGCTATTAGATCGATTTGTTGCTCGTATAAATTGAAAATTTATATGCTGAATTAACCGGAGCATCTAGCTCTAGTGATAAAGGGCTCACAGCTATGAGTACCGCCACCTGGGTTCGATTCCCGACCACTGAGGAATTTACCTGGTTGCAGCATTCCAGGAAACGACATGTAAACTCCTGCTCTGTAAGTAACTGAGAGCTAACACATGGCTAATTTGACCGATTCGATAGCTAACATGTGGGCCCTTTCTCTGTCGGGATACCTGGAATATCAATATATATATATATATATATATATATATATATGCTGAATTAGGGCGTTAATTCAAAAGAAACTAAAACTATTTTGTCTTTGCTTTTGGGTTGTATATTGATGAATTGATGGATACAAAGTATATGTAATATCCTAAACCAGGTCCTTATATATTATCCTTATATATTATATTATTATGTAACTACATCGAATAATTGGGTCATTTTTAAAAATTGTTATATGTCATGTTTTCATTTTTCAATTGTGTACTATATCAAGTTTTTTTTCCACCAAACTCTATAAATTCAATCAAAGTTAACCGTAATTAATCGATACTATTTCTATGATTTTCCCACTCGATATATTGTTATTTACATAAAAAGATAATGAATTTCTTTAACGAAAACGTCAACACAAACATTTTATTTACAAAAAATTCACCAAGACTCCGAAAGAATATTGATTCAACATTAAAAGATGATCGAATTTTAAGATTAATCGTCTTCTTCAAGAGATCTGAATAATATATCACTATTCTAATACAATTGAAATATAAAGTATTAGTTTGATCAAGGTTTCAATTTCTATTTAAGGGTTATTAATTACATGGTTTCAAGAGTTTCTTGATTGATCTAAATTTGTAATATAAGAGATGTTGTTTTATTGCCAAATCAAATCAAACATTATGGTGAGTTTGTACATTGTACTAGAACCTTTGTTCTCAAGTGGCTCAACTTGAGTAAAGATCTGTTTGTGTCTTCTCATCACTTTCGATTTTAATATATTGCCAAAATAAAATTAAAAATATTTAATTTTTGTAGCCATACAAAATTCATTGTGAAGAAAATTAAGACAAAAAGGAACCAAGATAGGTAGGTAGAGAGAGAGATGATATGTGTACATACAATAAATAATAGACTCAATTACAATGAAAATCAAAAGATTAATTAATTAATTAATTAGTCCAAAAACCAATACTTACATATATATGCAATGCAATTATTGCCAACAATATATGTAGTATTTGAATATACAAACATTCATTTGTTGTTTTGAAGCTCTTAAAATTTTGGAGCAATTTTTTTTATTAACTAACATATTCATATGATTCAATAAAATTAAATTTGTAATATATATATATATATATATGATTCAAATTTCTAATGCTTTTATGTAAATTAACCTTTTTAAGTATTTAAGAGATCATTTTTCGCTTCGAATTATGTAAATATCAGATCCGACTTTCTCTCTATTTTTTAGAAAACTGAACTAATTAATATTTCGAGGCAATGGCAGAGGCACATGAAATTTAGGTGGTCAATCGACCCACCTCAATTATAAAAATTTAAACAGAATTTTAAAATAAATTAATAAAAATGTATGATATTGATATAAAAAATTTAGTTCTAAATTTTGATCTTCGTGTATTTTTTTTCTAGATCTACCACTGTTCGAGATCTGGTTTATAAGAATTCTTTTTTACCAAAACCTTTGTTAAAGTTACATGTCTCAAAGTTAATTTAAGATAACAAAGTTCATATGTTAAAGTTATATATCCATTAATTATGTTTCTCATATTGATGTTTTGTATTATGTTACAAATGATGGTTTTCTAGTTTTATTTTTACTAGAAATTTCTTAATTCAGTAGTTTTTGAATCGTGAAAAAAAAATTAGATAGTATTCTTAACAATTTGAGAATTCGTAATCATACTATATAGATAAAAAGTTGAATTTATTTTCCACAACTTACAAACATCAACCAAATATAAAAGATTTCTTTTTTCTTGTACGAATAAAAGAGTTAACCTTATGGTATAACTTATATAAAATGTTGCACGAATATCTAAAATAATATCTAAAATATATTTTATCGATCGGAGAATTCTCATTTGTTGTAACAATTACCAATATGTTGATAAAATAATGGCATAGACAAGAGAATACTGTCTAGGGTTTTGAGTTCCAGTTGCATAGGAATTATAAAAAAGTAAAATAAATTCATTTTGCGTAATCTAAAATCTCCATTATATATAACCCATAAATACGAAAATAATTTCTTAGAAATGTAGGTTAATCGATTGATTGGTAAAATCTCTAGGTCTTAGTTCGACTATGTTTGGGAAGGATTTAAATAAAATTTAAAATCCACAGAGAAATGTATGAATTTTGGTCCATAACTTTTAAAAATACTAATTGACTATTAACAAAAAAAAATCTATGATGTAAAGCGAATTGTAAATCATAATATTTCAATTATTATTAGTACATGATTTTCGATTAATTCCAGAGACATAAATTTCAGAGTTTTTGTAAAATATAGTAGAATTTTGTAATTTTGCAAATTACATTAATTTAGTGAATAATAGTCAGAGACTTTAAATACGTATTTAGAAATCTTGTATTTTGAGAAAGAATGTTTATTATGGTAGATAATAGTCCATGAAATTTGAGAAATTTTGTAAAAAACTGTAGAATTTTGCAAATGACACTGATTTGATAGATAATAGTTCATGAAAATAAGAGATTTTAAATACTTATATAAAATTTTTGTATTTTGAGAAAGTATGTCAATTATGGTGGATAATTGTCCATGAAATTTGAGAGATTTTGTAAAAACAGTAGAATTTAGTAATTACGTAAATTACAGTAATTTAATGGATAATTTTCCATGAAATTACAAAGACTTTAAATACATATTTAGAATTCTTGTATGGGTCTTAGTTTGAGTATCTTTGGGAAGGATTTAAATAAAATTTAAAATTCGTGGAGAAATGTATGAGTTTTGATCCATAATTCTTCAAAATACCATTTGGCTATTAACAAAAAAAAAAATCTCTGACGTAAAACGAATAGTAAATCATGATATCTAAATTATTACTAATATTTAATTCGAGTTGAAATTCGATTAATTTCAGAGACATACAAATTTGTTGTATACCTTTATATCAGATAAAACACATATAGATTACATCTCATCTCTATATTCAAAATTTATTAATCTAGAAGCAACATTCCAAATTTTAAACGAAATTCGAACCTAAACCTTAGTAAATCTACGTTTTGAGACTTAGATTATCATATTTTTATATAACTACAATCGTTGAAGTAGAAAAATAATATTTTCACTTCAGATACTCGAACCCAAATTTTTATGTGCAATTAAACATAAAATATATCTAGAGACATTTGACGATTATCTGTAATATATTATCTTGTTTTTTTACCTATTTTTGTGGGTCACAAAAGACTGATCCATTAATCTAAATTCTCATAAACAAAAGAAATAAATGCTCTCACGAAAACTGAAAACCCCAATCTGATAATTAGTAATGCCTATTATTTTACCATTGAATTAACGTTATTTGTTATATATTATCTTGTTTCATATGTATAAAACATTGTTATATATTGGTTGATTAAATATGTAATTTTATTACACCAAAATGAGGAAAGTGAAATTGGAACAAAGACACGTAGAAACATGTTGTACCAATAAATAAGTAAGGGACACGAATCACATGGTGGGATATTGAACATATGGTAGCTAAGCATTCATAGTACAATCTTGATTTAAATCTTGATTTAAACTGTACTATATTTGTGTCATATATATATATATACAACTTTATTATTATCATTTTTTGATTTTTTTTTTCTGACGTACCAATTGATTGTGACTATTACAAAACCACATAACATTTAAGTTTGCATTACTGAGATTTTTGGTTCGAATCTTAAGTACCGACAATGGGAATGCGATTCATATATAAAATTAATGTATAAAGTTTAATTATAACTTTGTTTTTTTTTTACTCTTTTAAATAAGACTTTGAAGCCATCATTTTTATATAAGAATAAGTAATAAATAATTGAAAATCAAATAAAAGGATGATGTAAATTAGGGCAGGGCAAACCGACTACAAAATGTCAACCTAAATCCGAATTAAAATATGAAAATACTAAATAAATCTTAATGTGAGATATTTCCGATCCGAGTAAAATCCAAGTCGAACTCCATATCCGAAGTAGTAACTGAAAAATCATAGCATAGACCTAATTATTCATTATTTATTATTATTATTGAATGTTTGATATTTTTGTATGTTTAATATTAATTTTAAGATATTTATTATATTTTTATATTTTATTCTCAATTTTATGTTTATTTTTTATTTTTTGATATTTTTTGGTTAATATGGTTAAAACTTTTCAAGTTTGTATTGGTATTTCTAACTATTTTTAATAATTTTGGTTCAAAAATACTAGAACTGAACCCCGAGTAGGCCTAAAAGTATTTTGATATTTTCAAACCCCTCAACAAGATCCAAACATAATCCAAATTTTTTACCAGAATAGATCCTCTTAGAATAAAAATTACCTAAAATTTTAATGATGTTTAAGACATTATTTCTATAAAATATGATAATGGTGTTAAAGATATTTGATAATCTTATTATAAATAATAATTTAATATCTATATTGTATGTGATCAAATATAACTCAAGCCCAAACAACTCACAATAAAGCCCATTTATGAGACCATTAACCATTTCCGACGAGTTAGTATACTGTAGGCCTGGGCATATTACCCGAACTCGAGCAACAACCCAAAAACCGACCCGAAAAAAGTGGGTTTGGGCGCCCAAATAAATCACGAAAAACCCGATTGGGTTCAATTCTGATTGTAAAATTGATTTCGGTTCGGTCCAGATAAAACCCGATACCCGAATTACAACCCGATTACCCGAAATATTTAACATCCGACAACGCATTTATTTGGGTTATTGAGGTTTTCAGATAAAAATAACCATACTTTTTTGGGTTTTCGGGTAAAAAACCGAACCCGAAAGGGCAAAATCGAACCCGACCCAAAATTATACAGGTATCGATTCGAGTTTATTTATACATGTTTTATACAGGTTTTCGGGTTTTATTCAAGTTTTATTCAGTTTTTCGGGTTTTCGGGTAAAGAAACCCGAAATTTTCGGGTCCCGATTAAACCCGCTACTTTTTCGGGTCTAGTTCAACGGCAAAAACCCGCCCGAACCCGGAAAGGTAAAGCCGAACCCGACCCAAAGTTTGTAGAAAACCCGAATAGGTCAATACCTCTTGGCAAAAAAACCGCAAACCCGATCGGATTTAGCCCGAACCTGATTCGGATACCCGAATGCCCAGGCCTACGCAGCTTTGTTATTAGGAATAATATTAGGAATAATATTAGGAATAATATTAGGAACCTGATTTGTATACTACGCAGCTTTGTTATTAGGAATAATATTTCGCCACGTGTTTGATTTCTGGTAAATTTGACTACGTGTATATCTTTAAGAAATTTCGATACGGTTAGAATAAACCGGTCGTGATTTCGCCAGCCACCGTGAAGAGATCTGGCGATGGGTTGCCGGAGATTCTTCTCGATCCCGGTTCTTTCGGTGATCCTGTTGATGAGTTTCGTTTACTACGTTACTCTCTTCGTTTTCATCGAGGATTGGGTGGGTTTACAAAGCTCAGCTGGGAAATTAAACGCTCTCCTATTCAGTTTCTTGTCTTCTCTCTGTCTCTTTTCGCTCTCCATTTGCGTTTTTGTAGATCCAGGTCGTGTCCCGGCATCTTATTCTCCTGATGTTGAGGGTTCTGGATGGTCACATAGTAATGTAAGCTCCATGTGTTCCTCTAAATTTTGACGCATTTGGGGATTTTCTGTAATGTCTGTTCGGTTGAGGTTTTAACATATGATTAATTGCTCTTTGGAACCAGTAGCAGTGATAAGTGCGTGAATCCTTAGGCTTAGTTGGTTTGCTAGTTCTTTGAATTTCACTGATTGAGGTAGGGAGCAGATTCTTAAATGTTATTTGAAGAAGTCTGGTCCATTTGCCTTGAGTGTTTAAGAGACTCAATAGATGAGATTCAATGGCTTTTGAAGGTTATGAGCTTGGTTCTAAGGATAGGAAGAATGGCTTGAATGATCATTGATGCCCCTTTGATATAAAGTAGCTGCTTAAATTCTAAAATTCTCGAATTCTGAGTTTTGGCAAGTGGACATAGAATTTGACGCATTTGGGGTTTTTCTGTAATGTCTGTTCGGTTAAGGTTTTAGCATACGAGGGGCCTTTATGATTTGTTTCTCTTTGGAACCAGTAGCAGTGATAAGTGCGTGAATCTTTAGTCTTGGTTGGTTTGCTAGTTCTTGTA
>OVAO01000779.1:0-18379 GCA_900406285.1 Biscutella auriculata | reverse complement strand
AATGGATAATTAAGGGGGAGTGTTATAATATTTAGTAATTATCCATAGGTTTCCTAGCCTTGAAGTAAAGAGAAACCCTTACCCAAAGGTTTGCCTTTTTGTCTCTTGTGAGAAAACCTTTACAAGGGGGTTTACTTTCTACTATAAATATGTAATCATGGCAAAGAGAAAATCATAAGTTGAAAACACAAGAATACATAACTCTCCACTATCTCTCTCGTTAAAAGTATAGAAGAAAAGAAAACATCTTTTCTTATAAACACTAGTCTTATATTATAGTTACACAACACTGTTGTAAATTTAAAGATGAAGATTAATGTGGAGCCAAACAGTCCGTAAAGTATTTTACGATTATAGCTACCTGTGCAACCAAACACTCCTCAGTAATATTTTAGCTATCGGTGTAGCCAAACACTAGTTAACCTCCCGAATTGTTAACGGCGATTCCGAATTCGAACTTTCCTCATCTTTCTCGATAGTCCCGCGCTCATTTCAATCGCTTCTCTTGCGGAATTCAGATTATCACTTCCATGAACGATCACATTCTGATCTCCGACGGGGAGGATCAGGTTACTCCACTCCCATCACTCTCGAAACGGGCTAGAAAAGATCCCATCTCTACGATTCTGATATCGGATTCCGATCCGACACCGCAGAAGCAACCGCCGGAATCTTCTTCAACTCCTTTGTTCGTACCTGAGACGCCTCTCTCTGATGATGTTTCTATCGTCAAATGTTCCTTTGGTACCAATGCTGTAGCTTCAACAACCAAAGACAAGTTCTCCGGTATGCTTACGTTTGTGCTCGGAATTTTCTCGATTTTCAGTATGTTGGTTTGGTTTTAGGTATGTAATGATTGTTATAACTGGGAACTGATACTGGGAAGCTTATTCTACTTGTGAAATTTTGTGATTTCTGAGGTTCAGTTCTTTGTTAGTTTGGTATTACTTGAATAAACAAGGCTAATCTATAATTCCCTTACTTCTCTATCTTTCCTTTGGATTCTCACTAGGAAAACGAGTAATATCCCTGGATTCGGAATTTGAAGATAGTCCTCGACCTGAAACTTCTAAGAAGTATGAGCATGTGCTTGCTGATTTTAGGGACCCACGTCGAGAATTTGAATCTGGATTTAGTGATGCAGATTGTAATGAGTCGAAATATGAGAATGCTAGAGTATCTGAGAGAAGCATAGGTATGCTTACCCCAAACCAAACTCAAATGTATATATCGGAGTATGCATGATGAACAATAGTATCCTTACTTGTCTATGTTTGTTTTGGAATTTCACTAGGAAAACGGGTAATATCTCTAGATTCGGAGTTTGAAGATAGTCCTGGACCTGAAACTTCTAGGAAGTATGTACCCGTGATTGCTGACTTCAGGGAACCACATCGTGGATTGGATTCTAGATTCAGTGATGCAGATTCCATAAAGGCGAATACTAGAATAGCTGAGCCAGACATTGGTATGCTTTACTGCAAAACCAAACTCTTATGAATCTCTGAAAGTATGAGTGTTGAACAGTTCTTTTGTCCTGTCTACTTATAAATGGGGGCTGCTGTTTTCTTTCAGATGATAATAGTAATTGGATGTGTGAAATCAGTTTTCGCGCTTCTCAGACCAATGATACTGTAGAGGTACTGATCTTCAAGTAACTAGTTCTATCTTGTTCATCATTGTTACATGATTAAGGAACTTTTGACTCTATTTGTCGTGTAATTCACAAAGCTTTCTTGTAGAGGATTCAAAATTTAAGGATTCCAATAAGGTTTCATTTGTTTGTATCTTCATGAGGATGTGCTACTCTTTTTGTTTCGTGAAATTTTTGTACTCTTATTTCTCTAGCTGTATACACATTGAAATTGCTTGCTTCTGCTGAAAATATCAGGTAGATTCTGACCAAGAAAAAGAAAATATAAGCTTCGAGAAGATAGGTCAAAAAGTGCAGATCGGAAGATATAAATCTACAACTCTTCCGGGTGAAGAATTGCCAAAAAAGCAGCTGTCGAAGGAAGAAAAAATACATGCGATGGAGGAAAAGAAGTTAAGAAAAGAGGTAAGTGTTCCTTACGTTGCTTTTCTTTGTTTCCTGAGCAATAGTTAACTGGCTTCCAATTTCCATCCTTCAGCAAGAGAAATTACAGAAAGCAGCCTTGAAAGCAGAAGAAGCTGAACGTAAAAAGTTAGAGAAGGAAAAGCAGAAATGGGAAAAGGGAAAGTTAGCCCTTAAATCTATTGTTGCCGAGATTGATACTAAAGTGGTTGAAGGATCCATTGGAGGTAAGGAATTATCTATTCTCTGTAATCTGTACTATTCTTCAACATATGCTTTAGATGTTAAATCTATATTTGGCGAGATTGACTCTCTTTTTTATTTCAATCGATTGCTAGTTTTTCACTGAAGTATAGACACTGAGTGCATCTGGTATAATGTTAACTAGGACTTCTGCTTTCAAGGTTCTCTGAGAAAGGCATTGCATTCCGCTTAGCACCTAATCCAATTGAGAGATCCATTGTGTGGACGATGAAAATTCCAGACGATATTGCTCCGGTAAGAAAAATTCAGTCTCTTTGGATTTTCGAATGTTTTTAATGTTACTTAACTTACTTGCACCCGGAGTCTCACAACTGACACATATAAAAAATAGTTGTTAGAACCCAGAACTTTCATCCTGATTGAGCTTCTAGCCTGGTCCATATCGTAGTTAATGTGAAGATAAATATGTTAGTTCAACATGTTTCTTTGACTTATGGATCATTTTCTTCTTTATTGCAAGTTTCATTTCTTCATATATACTAGTGGTAGGAGTAAGAGCTACGGTTTTTCATCTCTGGATCCTCTTCGAATGGCGGGAGGTTTGAATTAACTGTTTAAAGTTCGAGTTTCTCTATTCTGTGTTTCAGATCCATTCAAACTTGGAATTGTTTCTCAAATTTATTTTGCTGTGCATTTCCTTCCATCTTTAATAATGGCTTATTTTTTTGTTTGAAAGAGATCAAACCGAAGATTACTTCATAAAACCAAACACTGAA
The DNA here is from genome assembly GCA_900406285.1 of Biscutella auriculata. NCBI lineage: Eukaryota > Viridiplantae > Streptophyta > Magnoliopsida > Brassicales > Brassicaceae > Biscutella > Biscutella auriculata. Next base: position 15,343 of record OVAO01000779.1, on the reverse strand, counting down.
TTGACTTACATGATATGAATATATAATGAATAAAAGAAATGGACCCCTTTTTCTCTGGATTGAAGGGCCTTAGAAAACCAGTAGTTGACTGAAGCTATATGAATCATCTGTATCTTTACTCTGCTGCAGGTTTTTTCCCAAGGACCTACAATTCGTTATATCTTACTAGTGTACGAGGCTGAAGAATTTTGTAACCTTGTTGCGAATGAAAAATTTCTAGAAAACATCTCAAGAGCTCAGGACCGATACCCATCTTATACTGTGTGTTGCCTCACTAATAAGTTACTGTCCTATGTCAAGAAAAGGTGTGCTTGATTAGGTATATTGGTGTAACATTAATGTTTCCATCACGAAGCTGAATAAAACTAATATTCTAGGGAAAAAGAAGAGTACAAGAACCCGGGAAAGTGGAGACGTCCTCCTATAGATGAGGTAATAAAGTACTTAATGAACATGCATTTAGAGGAAACGTTATTTATTGTTCCTATGTTTTTGTCATTAAACAGGCTCTTGCACAATTAACTACTCACTATATTAAAGTACATTCCAGACACTGTGTAGACGAGGCTGAGGTCGCTGAACATGTTGTTGGTTTAACAAGCAGTCTGGCCTCTTGCCAATTCAGGTTCTAATACTTGACTATGTTGTTTTGTCTCTAAATTTTTTACCTCGATCTCATGCTTGATGGAACTTTTTATATCCTCGTTTCGAGTTCATTCACCAAATAATTCTGTGAGCTCAATCAAATCAATCTCTTGATTGAAACCCATGAAGTTCGAATCATATACATCTTCACACATTTAACAACTTAATGGAATAAAGATCTCACACTGAGAGCTTTTCTCGTGAATCAAACCTAAAAATGCCTCTTATAATGATATCGAAGACCTGAGAAGAGGTCAGCCTTGCATGAAACCGAGTTGATAGATGTGCGTGTGACTAAGAATCATGTTATTATCTATGCTTTCCTGCTTGGTTTTGAAGTAAACTAATCATGGCTCTACTATATGATGCACAGGAAAAAATTAACTATGTTATCAGTAAGCGCTAATGGTGCATTAGTCTCCAAAGATTCACTCGACAAGAGCTTGATTAAAAAGAGTCCATGGTAGTAAAATGAAGTAAAAAGATAAAAACCACTTCTAATTTAGGTTGTGTTTAGTCTTTCTAAACAAGCCTCCTCGGTGTATTTGGACAGGTTAAAAGCGTTAGTAGCAATACCAAAGGTGCAGCCAAGATACGCAGTAGCAGTGTGGAAGAAATATCCATCCATGAAATCTCTTCTTAAGATTTACATGGATCCTAACAAAACAGTAAGTGAAAACAAAGCGACACAATTACAAACTATGGATTTGGCTTTTCTTCATTTTGTTGTTTCTAGTGGTTTATGAAGCAAATCTCGGTGTTACAGGTTCATGAGAAGGAGTTTCTACTGAAAGACTTGAAAGTGGAAGGTTTAGTAGGAGGAGACATAAGGTTAGGTGAGGTTTGTTCAAAGCGAATATACAGAGTTTTAATGTCTCCAAGTGGAGTCATTAAGACTGATGATGTTGAGAATGGTGCTGCTTTTTTCGCACTTTCTCCACATTAACAAGCTCTAAAACTTTGCTGCTTTATTAGTACTGTTGTGGTGTGAAATCCAAAATCACAAACAGGTTATTGAAAAATGTTTTGGAATGCGAAAATGTGGCCATAGAAAATTCACATGTGAAATTGAATTGAGCACACTAACGAGAAGTAAACAGTTCCGTTATATATATATTTATTGTAATTCATTTTTTTTAAGTTTGTTTAGATGTAATCTAGTGCTGGGATTTCGGATATCGGATACGGTTCGGATATTTCGGATTTCGGATTTTTCAGATATGAGATTTAAGATCCGTATGAGATCCGAACCAATATCGGTTCGGTTTCGGTTCGGATCTCGTCGGTTTGGATCGGATATCGGATATTGTTGTGTGATCCAAAAAATATCCGAAATATTTTTCGGATCCATTCGGATCGGATTCGGATCGGATACGGATCGGTTATCCGATCCGAATTGAATAAAAATAACCAAAATAAGAAAAAAACCCGAAAAATCCGAAAAAAATCCGAAAAATCCGAAAAAACCCGAAACAAATCCGAAAAAAATCTGAAAAAAATCCGATATCCGAAAATCTGATATCCGATATTCGAAATCCGATATCCGAAATATCTGAAATCTCAAATATTCGAACCAAAAAATCTAAAAAATCTAAAAATCTAAAAAAAATCCAAAAAATTTCGGATATCCATGGATATTCGGATATTATCCGATCCGATATCCATGGATATCAAATTCCATATCCGAACGGATATTTGCTCCTATCCGAATCCGATCCGAATCCGAAATTTCGGATCGGATCCGGATCGGATCAAACGGATCGGATATTAATCCCAACCCTAATGTAATCTTGAAAAAAGTATAATTTAGAGTTTGAAATTAATCTGTTTATTTAACGATTATATTTTCTTTTGAAGATTTAGTTGATTTTTTTCTGCTTTTTAAAATATAATTTTTTATCAAAAAAAATTAAAAAAAATAATCAAATCAGTATCATTTTTCAAAATAAATAACTCAAGCGTTTCACAAAATCCTTAAAATTTTATGTATTATTATCAACAAAACATGATGACGTCTTTTTTTTGTCATCTACCATCATAACTTTGTAAAATATATAATTTTAGCGTTTTACAAAATATCTCAATTTTCATGAACCATTATCCATCAAATAATCGTCATTTCACAAAATAAAATAATCTAACATTTTATAAAATCTTTCAAATTTTGTATACTATTATTCACCAAGTCAGCATAGCTTAACAAAATACAAATTCTAGTATTCACAAAATCTCTCAGTTTTTGTGGACTATTATTATCCATCAAATCATAAATTTTCCCAAAATATAGTTTTTAACGTTTTACCAAATTTCTCAATTTTTAAGGACTAACCAAATAAGCAAAAAATTCAAATTACAAATTCTAACGTTTTTCAAAATCTCTCATTTTACGCACCATTTTCCACCGAATTAGCATAATTTTTCAAAATCTCTCAATTTTATGGAAGATTATCCACCAAATCATCAGAATTGCCAAAATCCCAAATTCTAGAATTTTATAATCTCTCAATTTTATGAACTACTACCCACTATAAATATTTTAGCTTTTACAAATCATTCATTTTTTATGGACTATTATCCACTAGTTCGACATAATTTCTCAAAATACAACTAGCATTTTATAAATATTTCAATTTCCATGGACTATTATCCGTCAAATAACTATAACTTCATAAATACAATAATCTAGTCGTTTTATAAATTCTCTCAGTTTTTATGGACTATTATCTACCAAATTAACATAACTTCTGAAAACAGAAAACTCTAGTGTTACAAAAAATCTCTAAATTTTTTATTGATTATTATCAACCAAATTAACATAACCTCCAAAAATACAAACTCTAGTATTTTAGAAAATCTCTTAGTTTTGGGTGATTATAATCCAAAAAATCACTATAACTTAAAATATACAAGATTATAGTGTTTTACAAAACCACTCAATTTTTGTGGGTTATTATCGACCAATTCGATATAATTTCCCAAAACACAAAATTCTAGTATTTTGAAAAATTTCTCGTTTTTCATAGACTATTATCCACCAAATCGACATCATTTCTCAAAATACTAAATTTTATGGCTTATTTTTTAAAAAAATTTTGCGTAATCTTATCAACAAAATTTAGACAACATAAAATATAAAATACTATAGTTTTAAAAACCTCCTCAATTTTTGGACTATATCCATTAAATCACTATAATTTTTCTAAATAGAAATATCTAACATTTTACAAAATATCTCGATTTTTGTGGATTGATTTACACCTGATCAACATAATTTTACAAAATATAAAATGCTAACGTTTACAAAATATTTTAGTTTTTATGAAATATTATCCATCAAATCATCATAATTTTCAAAATACCAAATTCTAGCATTTTATAAATCTCTTAGTTTTTGTAGACTACTGTCCACCAAATGAGCATAACTTATCGAAATGTAAAACTCTAGGGGTTTTCAAAATTTCTAGGGTTTATTGGACTATTGTCCACAAAATTTTCTAATATAAAATTTTCTAGTTTTATATTAAATCTGTAAATTTGTATGGACTATTATCCACTTAATTATTAGAACGTCTTAAAATAAAAAGTTCTAGCATTTTACAAAATTGGTTAATTTTGGTAGATTATTATTAGCCAAATCGGAATAATTTTTTAGAATACGAAACTCTAGTGTTTACAAAATATCTCAATTTTTGTAACATATTATCCACCAAATAAACATAATTTCCTAAAATACAAATTTTAGAAATTTACAAAATCTCTCATTTTTGTGGAATATTATCCATCAAATCAACATAATTTCCCAAAATACGAAATTTTAGCGTTTGCAAAGTTCTTAGTTTTTATGGACTGTTATCCATCAAATCATCATATTCTTTCAAAATACAAAATTATAATGCTTTGGAAAATCTCTTAATGTTTGTGGACTATTATCCACCGAATCATCATAATTTCTCAAAATAAAAAATTCTAGCATGTTATAAAATTTCTCAATTTTATAGCTACTATCTTTCAAATTAGCATACTTTCCTAAAATACAATATTCTTTTATATAGTTCCTTAATTTTCATGGACCAAATCAACATAAGTTCCCAAAATTATAGGGGTATCTAAAAACTCTCAATTCTTATTAACTATTATCCACCAAATAATCATAATTCTAAACAAACAAAATTCTAGCGTTTTATAGAATCTAACAATTTTGTGGGTTATTATCCGCCAAACCGACATAATTTTCAAAATACATAATTCTAGCGTTTATAAAATCTTTCAATTTTGTTGACTATTTTCCACCAAGTCGACATAATTGCCAAAATTTAAAATTCTAGCGTTTTAGATAATTGTTCAATTTTCATGTACTATTATCCACCAAATTAGCATAATATCCAAAAATACAAAATTCTAGCGTTTTATAAAATTTCTCTATTTTTTAGACTATTATCCATTATATCAAAATAATTTTCATAAATAGAATTTTTAGCGTTTTACAATATCTCTTAGTTTTGTGGGCTATTATCCACTAAATCAACATAATTTTTCCAAATATTAAATTCTAACGTTTTACAAAAATTTTAGTTTTTATGGACTATTATCTACTAAATCATCGGAATTTTCAAAACACAAAATTCTAGTGTTTCTGAAATCTCTCAGTTTTATGGTATATTATCTACTATATCAACATAATTTCATAAAATACAAAATTCTAACGTTTTAGAAAATCTCACAATTTGTATGGGATAATATCCATCAAATGAACATAATTTCTCAAAATATGAAATTCTCGAGTTTTAGAAAATTCCTCAATTTTGGACTATTGTTCACTAAATCAACAAAAAATACTAATTTTTTTACAAAAGCTCTCAATTTTTATGGACTATTATCCGCACTCAACCAACATAATTTCTTAAAATACAAAGTTCTAACATTTTACAAAATCTCTCAACTTTTGTAGACTATTATCCACCAAATTAGCATAATTACACAAAATACAAAATTCTAATATTTTACAAAATTTCTCAATTTTTATGGGCTGATATCCATCAAATGAACATAATTTCTCAAAATATAAAATTCTCAAGTTTTAGAAAATTTCTCAATTTTGGACTATTATTCACTACATCAACATAATTTCTCATTTTTTTACAAAACTATCAACTTTTGTGGACTATTATCCACACTCAAACAACATAATTTTCAGAATATAAAATTATAATGTTTTACATAATCTCTCAATTTTTGTAGACTATTATCCACCAAATCAACATAATTTCATAAAATACAAAATTCTAACTCTAACGTTTTACAAAATCTCTTAACTTTTTTGGACTATCATCCACTAAATTAACTTATTTCCTTAAAATACAAAATTCTAACATTTTACAAAGTCTCTCAATTCCTTTTTACTGTTATCCACTAAATCGGCATAATTTCTCAAAATGCAAAATTCTACCGTTTCGTAAATTCTCTCAATTTTAGTGGACTGTTATTCACCAAGTCATCATAACTTCTCGTTATACAATATTCCAGCATTCTCAAAGTCTCTTAGTTTTTTGGAATATTATCTATCAAAACATAATTTCCCAAAATTTTAAAATTCTAAAATTCTAACATAGCTTTTCAAAATAAAATTTCTAAATTTTTATAAAATCTCTTAATTTTAATCTATTATCAACCAAATAAAAATAAATTCTAAAAATATAAAATTCTAAGGTTTACAAAATCTCTAAATTTTTATAGATTATTTCTACCGATTTTTTTTCTTAAATACAAAGATTCTAACTTTTTTTCTTATCTACGAGTTTAATGGATTATTATTCAAACTTACTTCTCAAAAATACAAAATGAATCAGGTTTTCATTTTGGTTCCTATTCCAAGTGTTTTAAGCTACATAGGCACACCAGAAAGACGAAGCTACACAAAGATACAAATGAGGACAACAAAATGTTAAAAATGAATTAAATCGCTAACAAAGAACTGTAAATCACAAAACCCATTAAATTACCTTACAATACAAACTATATACAGTATCATTACATAACAAACAAAACTATTATAAGAAAATTTGGCAAAAAAATCGTAAGTTCTGATTGAAGAACTCTNCCCCAAAAAAAAAAAAAAAAAAAAATCAAAGTGGTGTTTTTTTACTTGTTAGACCACTGGAATTCAATCTCAAGATTTCTTGGACCACTTTTGCTTTCTGGTAACAAACTGTATTCACCTGCAACAGCTCCCAGCATTACCACCCTATCGATTTGGATCGTTACTTTCCCAAACGAACTCTGCAGGAAAACGGTGGCAATAGTTCAGATAAAAACTCGATAGACCGTAGAATTTGAAGCTGTTACATTAGTTAAGTTGAATGATCTAACCTTTCCCATTTTGCTCTTGTTCTTGCATGAAATCTGGAGTTTTTGACCTTTAGGAGGGCTCTCAAACGACCATGAGAAGCTCTCGTCCCACTCTGGATTAGGACCCGTAGATATCACCTGAGTTTATATAGAAGATACGAGTTGGTTTTGTGAGCAATCGTGATGATATATATCCATTGAATCTAGTGGGTGACGAGTCTGTTTCTTACTTTGGATTGTCTAGGAGGATTGTTACCGAGTGTTATCTTGCAGAACACGCTCGGGTTACCAACAGATTGCTTCATGTTGTTACCACGTTTGATCGTGACCACAAGTGTACCTGGTAAACACTGCAAGAGGAATTCTGCTTTCTCCTGGAACCGTGGTGGACCTGATTGGATTAGGTATTGAAGTAAAGGGATTGCGTCTGCAGCAGCAACTGATTGTGCCCTGGAAACTTCAGCAGGACAGGCTGACCAAGCTTGTCTGAGAAGAAACAATGCATCTAAAGCAGCTTCTTGAGTTGCCTCTGATCCTGTCTTTAGGGATGTAACTAGATGTGGTATACTTAGTGTTGCAGGCTCGGTGGCTCTTAGACGTGGGAAGTTGTTAAACAAAGAGTTTAAAGCTTTTAGATACTCGTCGTTCACAGTTCCAGTGGCCCATAAGTCCTTCTCAATAGCAGCTGAATATTAAAGGAAGCGAAATCAGAGATACAAGTTAAAGGAGAAGAAAGAGCATATCGAAACGACAAAGAAGGTTCCCAGATTTTTCTCACCGGTTATTGCTCTGACTGTCTCACTAGATGCATACTCTTGAACGGTGTTATCAGAGAAAAGTAGTTTTACAAACATTGCAGCCTGAACAGATGTTTCCGGATCACTGGAACTAATAAGATCCAAGACGACCTGCACACCACCTGCCTCGGCAACTGCTCTTTTGTTGGACCGGCTATGCATGACAAGGTTTGGCAGAGCACATATGGCAACTACTTTCATTTCTTCCGTGGGTTGTTCTTCAAGTACATTGACTAAAGCACGGCAAGCAGAAGCTGCGTCAGTGCTTCTAGCAAGAGCTTCATTCTGGAAAAGATCACCGAGGGCCAAAGTTGCTAGTAATCGTGCTTGCTGAGCTTGAGTTTGTGGATCTAAGAGGTACTGGGACAAGGGCAAGATTGCAGTCTTGGTGAATTTTGAATCTCTAATCTTGACATTATTGAGCAGTACCTCGAGCAGTCTCGCTGCTGTGTCCTCACACTGATGAGATCTTAGAAGATCAAGAAGAGCTTCTATGGCACCGCTTTCAGCCATGGATTCTGCACTGGTTCCATCATCACTTTCCAACACTAGAAGAGTGTTAAGTGCACCAACCACAGTGTTTTCAGATGCAGAGCGGAGCAGTCTTACGAGAACAGCAACAGGCACTTCCAGGTAAAATTCTGAGCTAAACTGCAAGATGATAACCAGAATTGACGCTGCAGATTCCCATAACACATTGGAAAGTGATGGATCGGCTTGTAGTATCACTCTGGAAAGCTCACTCACACCACCTTCTTTAGCAATTTCATTTGGCCATGTTAGAGCAATGCTAACGAGAGCTTTCACGGCTCTCTGCTGCAATAGGTGTATGCCGGATCCAAGTACATGGATTAAAGGACCGATCGTAAGTTGTGTTAATGGGTCCCTCTGTAGATGCTCCTCGAAGAGCAGATGAGACAAAAGTTCAGCAGCTAACTGCTGTACTGCTGGAGATGGAGATTCCAGCAGCGGAACTAGCGGCTCGATCACTTGGTGTGGTGTAAGTGCATAATCAGCACGGCATTGTGGATGTTCTAAGATATTTACCAGAACTTGCAGAGCACTGTGCTGTCCATCAGCTCCAAAGTCCAATCTCGTCAGCAGATTGAAAAGTGGCTCCACCACTTTCGCAGCAGATTGGCCCTTGGCAATAGTAGCATTATTCGTAAGGATGCGAAGCAGCTCTGAAAATGAAGCACATAGATAATCCGGAGCATCCTGGAGAATATCAAGTACGCAATCAATAACTCCAGCTTTCACCATTTCCAGTTTACAAGCAGGTCTGTCCTTACCTAACTTTACTAGAGCCCTAGATATAGCCTCATGCAGCACATAGTTTTTACCATATAGAAGGCCAACAAGAGGAACCACAGCACCATGGGCTGCTACTAGTTCAGCCAGTTGTTCATCATCGACAAGCTTGTCCAGTGCTCGTACAACTGAATGCTGAGCAGGGCTGAATTCAGTCACGAGAAGAGAGACAAGTGGCTCAACACAACGCGCTGCAGCAACTGTAGATCTAATCCTTGTATTTGCAAACAGAACATAGCACAACTCAGCAGCATCCCCCTTCAATTCCATTGAATAGTTTGAAGAGAGGATCCTACAGAGAACATCCACCGCATTCATCTCCACATCTGCAACTGCCAGAGCCCGTGATGGATTATCACTCAACAACCTAACAAGTGCAGCAATAGCAGCATGCTGCTCTCTCTCTGAACCGGTGTTGAGTATCTCTACCAATGGCTGGACAGCTTGTCTAGAAGACTCAGCGTTTCTTATGTGGTCAGCAGAAAAGAGACTATCCAAAGCCTTGGCAGCACTGTACCTTGCTCCTCTTCCACCTAGACGCAAAACTGCTACAAGTTGGCTGACAGCGCCAAATGCTGACTCATGCCTTCGAATTTCAGCACTGCTAAATAAGATCCCTAAAAGAACTGTTGCAGCTTCCTCTTGCTCGTCCTGAGGTCCAAGAGAAAGATATTTCGAGAGACCCTCAAGGGCACCTGATTCTACCATGACAATCATATTTTGTGGACAGTCTCCGGCAAGCAGAGTTAAAAGATTAAGTGCGAGTAGAGGAGCATCGGGGCGGTCTGGAATTGGTTTAAGAAGTTCAACTAGTAAGGGAATCGCTTTTCGTGAAGTAGCCCCAACTCTAATATCTTCAACTCGGAAAAGCCTCTCAAGGGCAACCTGGTCGGGGTAACGCACTAAAGCGAACTCCTGAGACAACTGCAGAAGTTCTTTTATGTCATCATCAGAACAACCAAGCAACGATATAAATCCAGCTGCAGCACCAGAGTTAGCAACAGATAGAAGAGTTCCCCGACTACCGTTACAGACAAGACTAGCTAGAGCTTGTGCTGCAAAATATCTGTCTGCGTATTCCTCTGACTTCACAAGATTTGAGAGAACTGGAACAGCCTTCATTGCTGCATGTGCGCGAGATATTTCTCTGTCCTGGAAAAGTATGGCTAGCAGTAAAGCACAAACCCATATGTTGGCGTCTTCTCCATTATCATCCTGAAATGTATTAAAGTATTAGCACTTAAAGCAATTTCAACACCCCAAAATGACTCTGAAAGTTAAATGCCAGCACAGATTCAATATTAATTTTCTAACCATGTTATTAGCTGGGAATCAACGACCGTAATCTATAAGAGAGTTGAATACCTGGAGAAAACGGTTGCCTATTCTGTCGGCAATCAACTCGATGCCTTCTGACTCCAATATTACTGATCTGCTCTTTTCATCATGACAAGAAAGAACTGAGAGCAACCAGATTGCTAAATTGTGCCCAGAAATAACTGTTGCCCCCGTGGAACCCTCCCTATCTTCTGCTGCCTCTTCTTCTTCATCTTCCTCCCTTTCTTTGGGATGAATGCATATGCTGATATTATCCTTAACATCTTTTTCCTGATCTTGCACAGAAATCTGAGATGAATCTAGAATCCGCACAAGTGCTTGAACAAATTTGGAACACAATTGTGTCTCATTCAGATTTTCTATCATTTTCTCGTCGTTAACTTTGGCAGCACAGATGATAATAGCAGCCCCACCAATTTTTATTTTCGGGTCCCTGGTATTTATCACCCTTTTAGCTATAGATGACACGCAATCTCTGGCATTGATGACCATGTTTCCCAAAACCATAGGCTGATCTCGGCAAAGTCTTGACAATACTTCAATAGATTTATCATGTAGTGAGGGATTATCAACACTCACAATAGATGAGACAATTGGAGCCATGCTGTTAGGAGATTCAGCCAAAACAGCCCAAGCTGGTTTTATATTTCCATAAGCCCCTGTCCTCGAGAATATGGCAAGCGCATCTAGGGCCTCCGATATTGCATCAAATCTTCCGTCGGCAGACTCTAGAAGAGACACTAAGGCGAGCACTGTTCCAGCACGGTTCACAGAATCTGTCAGCACAGAATCAATTCGGCGACGACTAAGCAGGCGAGCAATTGCTGCAGCTGCAAGGGTCTTCCCAGACACTGTACCTTCACGCAATATTCTTGTGGCTGATAAAATAATTTCTTCGACAATGACTTTCTCTGACACTTCACTGTCCAATATAAGATTAGCCAATGCGCACATTCCTTGCTCAGCAACTTCTAGAACGGGTGAGTTGGCAAGAGAAACCACAGTAGGCAATGCTTCTCTGGCAGCAATGGCCACATCGCGATTCTCCTTAATTGAAAGTAAAATTGCAGCCATACAGCGGGAAGACTCAACAAGGACCTTCTTAGAATCCACATGTAAAAGTTTTATGGCCGAATTGAGAGTTTTGAGAGCTAGAGCGCTCTCACGCAAATCTTTTCTGCTCTGGAAAATAGCTGCAAGTGCCGAGGCTGAATTTGCTTGAGTATCTTCTTTTGCAGAGCTCATCAACTTGATCATTGTCTGAATAGCATCATTTGAAGCACTTCCTTCACGTAACATGTCACTGAATGGGACTACAGAAAGCATACTCTTCAATGCATCCAAAACATAAATTTTAGACTCAGGTAGATCACTGGTCAGCAAAGCAGTAAGTTGACTGATTGTTGCAGTATCTGATTTATGAATCAAATGATTCAATGTTTTGGCTGCGATTTCTTTACCATTTGAACTACCATTCTTTAGTAGCCATAACAAGGCAGGGACAGCATCAGCACTTTCAACACAAGCTCGTATATCTTCGCTGTGATTGCACAAGTTCCTAAGGATGGTTGCAGAGTCTTCCCTGGCTTTGGCCGACCCTGTCTCTAGAATCTGAACAAGTGGTGGTATACCTCCAGCAGCAGTGATTGCCCACTTGCTTTCATCATTTTCGTTAGACAAAAGGCAAAGAAGTGCAACAGCACATTCTTGTTGCTGTTCGGAAGAAAGACCCAGAAGAGATATCAACAACTGGATCCCTTCACGGCCCTGTAGTGCATGCCACAGGCTACCTTCATGGTTACACATCACCAAAAGAGCCTTTACCAGCTCATCTTGAACCTCATTCACAGCCATTGTTATTAGACCAACGAGCAAACGTTTTGCATCCGAGTTGGAAAGTTTAGAACAGAGTATGGAATTCCCGTACAAACTTGCGAGTGCTTCGATGGTACGTTCTTGCACGAGGAACGGTAGATGAGGCTTGAACTGCTTCAGCAGAGTCTGCTCAACGACCAGCGGATCTGATGCTCTTGTTGCTTCTGCTTTGCCATCATATATCATCAATGCTGAAGCTAAAGCCCCAAGAGTGTCGGCAGTCTGAGCGGGCGAGGAGCAAGATTCAAGGCTCTGACCAAGGCTGGATATGACATATGACAAACCACCGGAAATATTGGCAAGTGCACACATTGCATTTTCTTGTAATGCTTGTGCATATTCACCTTGCATGAATTCTTTGGATGGAGCTATTGTTGCATTTATTAAAACAGGAATACCATTAGATTTGGCGATCTCTCGCTTTGCTTCCTTCGATTGAGCAGAAAGCGACTTGAGAGCAGCAGCAGCTTCTGCTCTCACTGGGGCTTCGTTACCTGATCCTAATAACTTGAGAAGCTGTTTTGTAATGTCTGCAGTCAATACACTGGAGCAAATAGAGGCGTCCTCCATCATCATACAAGCAAGAAGGAAGCACACATTAGATAATGTACTTGACTTCCCACTAGAAAGCAGGTTCACAAGTACATCCACACCTCCAGCTCGAATTGTCTCAGACCAAAATCCTTCTGTGGTGCTAGAAAGGTTCTTAAGTGCACCAGTTAGCAAGCCATCGACCTCTCCTTTCTTATTTCCACTGCGCAATTGGTCCCACAGAACCGGTACAACTCCCTCAGTGGAAAATATTTTTGATCCAACATGGTCTTTCACCCCACCTTCAGAAACAGAATAGATTGTCTTTGCTGCAGCGATCTGCCCTTCAACTGAATTGGACTTGAGAAGACCAAGCAATGGAGGAATGCATCCCCCAAGTAATACCTTAACTCTAAGTTCATTCTCCTTGCAGAGCGAACCCAAGACGGTTGCAGCTTGTATCTTCACTCCAAGTGATCCTGATCGGAGAAGAGAGACAAGTACTGGCACAGCTTGGGAGTGTGATCCTACAGCACTGAAAGCATTTTCACGCATTTCTATAAGGTCCAGTAACTGCTTCAGGCAATATTCTCTTTCTTGTGCAGATGATGAACCATGGCGCAGCTGCTCAATGCACTGGGCAACACTTGCTAATGTCCCATCTGGATCTTCCATGCTGGTTGTACGCTCTCTGTAGATGATGGGAAAATGTCAGATATAAGTCCTTAATAGGAGTGCCTTTCTGCTTAAAAGGTTTCAGCTGAAAAAATATAAAGGGAAACCAATAGAGATAATATAATGGTGCAACAAATACTTAAAAGGCCTCAATTTTTATTACGCTGATTGGCTTCTATGCACTATCAAATACATATTTGCATTACCTCAAACTAATCTTTGTGCTTGAATTTGGAGTTGGGGGCTCTGAATCATGAATCCTCATATCCCCATTTCTCTCCTGTAATTGGAACAAAGCGAGTTACATATATGGTTGTGCATTGGTTTAGGGTTCGGTTGTAAAAAAGGGACTATGAAATTTCTATTCCTATGTATGCAGAGGCCAGAGCTTATTAATTACCGTCTCGTTTGGGGCAAGGCCATTTCCATTAGTAGAAGCAAATCTCCATCCGAGTGCACTTGTCATATTGTATTTCACTTCACTTGAAGATTCTCAAATCAAAGTAGACCCAGAGACCTTGCCCCTATCCAGATCCACCCAGACAAGAGCTTCAGAACATCAACTCCCCTATAAAAAAAACAGAACAATCCTTAGAAAATAAGATCATCCCAAGGATCTAAACACTGAATCACGAGGCTTAATGCAATTATAACGGACGACTAATATCAATTGATTACTCTACCTGAGTGAATTATACTATATAAGCAAGTAAGTAACTAAGAAAAAACTCGATTGGAGTCGTTATACTGAAACCCCTTTACTTGCCAGATTCGAAATGAGCTAAATAAGGAAAATTAATCAATAGGAAACTGAAATGTAGGACTCATNCCCTATCCAGATCCACCCAGACAAGAGCTTCAGAACATCAACTCCCCTATAAAAAAAAAGAACAATCCTTAGAAAATAAGATCATCCCAAGGATCTAAACACTGAATCACGAGGCTAAATGCAATTATAACGGACGACTAATATCAATAGATTACTCTACCTGAGTGAATTATACTATATAAGCAAGTAAGTAACTATAGGAGTCGTTATACTGAAACCTCCTTACTTGCCAGATTCGAAATGAGCTAAATCAGGAAAGTTAATCAATAGGAAACTGAAATGTAGGACTGAGATCAAGATGGAATCTAGTTACGAATCAGAGCTAAATCTCGGATCTCTCAATGAAATCAAACACAAGAGATCCATTACGAAAGAATGCAGATAGAGAGATGGAAAAATTGAACTGACCTAAATCAGGAAAATGTGAGAAGAATAAGAAGAAGCAAAATTCAGTTCTGCATTTGTCTGTTTCGTAGAAGAGAAGCGAACGAGACGGCAGAGAGAGAGAAGAGAGAGAGAGAGAGAGAGAGAAAGAGAGAGAGAGAGAGAGAGAGAGAGAGAGAGAGAGGTGTGTGGGGTAGTGAGAGAGTGTTATCGGCTTGTTCCACCGACAGAGAGTGAAATAACTCAACGGCTCAAGTCGGCTCAAGTCGGCTCAGGTCGGCTATGGACTCGACTGACCAAACCACTCGTTTACTTACAGCCAATGTTAAGGGAGTCAAATCTTTTATTTATGTCAACATTTAAATCTTTTATTTATGTCAACATTTAAATCTTTTTTTAATCAAATAAAATGAGAAAATTCGACTTAGCGGAATGTAATTACTAATCATAATTTTTTTGTTTGACCTCGAAAATATTAATAGCATTCAAAATCATTATATTATTTGCGTGGTTGAAAATAATAGTTGAATGATTGATCATAAACCATAATTGATTTATTTGTTAAATATTTGATTATTTAAAAAAACTCAGAATTACTTATAAGTAAAAAAAA
>OVAO01000778.1:0-18383 GCA_900406285.1 Biscutella auriculata | reverse complement strand
TGTGTCACCGCTTTCGTACGCCTCCTTCGCCTCACATATGCTCGATGCGCCATATCAGCAAACCTCCGTGATACTAGGGGATGAACCTAAGGAGAATAAGTGGAAAGTTTTCAACTAAATTGCATCGGTTGCTGAAATAGAAATGGTAGGAACCTATTCATGTATAACCTCATCATCCTTTATAACGTAACGTGAAATTGGTGAAATCAACTTTGGAGGTATATCCATCTTAGTATGTGCCTTGTATATGTCATATCTTTCTTATTTTGGTGTCTGCAAGAGGAAAACAATAGCTTGATCATCATCACAAAATAGCAAATTGTAGGAGTGCAAAATACAGTTTGATGCGAATAGTGAGCCTAAGATACAATCAACAAGATCTATCTACGAATAACTCGTGATAGATCTGACGAACCAATAAGTGAAATTGACGAACCAATAAGTGAAACGAACACTCTCGAGACAAATACTTACGGGATATGTTTGAGATGGTGGCATTTTTAAGCCTTGAACCACTCAAAGTTAATATATGGCGGGTTTGCTTTACTAGGAGGTGAACATGATGTCTTGAACTATCCAATGTTTTATGTAAACCAAGACAACAAGTATAATGCAACTTTGTTTTCTCCTAGAACTTGGTTCTATATTTTGTTCATTGTAGCCTTGAACGATTCCTATTTTTCATGAGTGAACTTAGAAAATATAGCCTGTAAGCTTGATATTCATTCTCCTAGAAACGACCCCATTTCACACTCATAGAGGTGATTTACCATGTAAAGTATTCAGTAATACTCCTACCTTAGTAGCTATGGCATCATTAAAAGCTTTCGCCNACCCCATTTCACACTCATATAGGTGATTTACCATGTAAAGTATTCAGTAATACTCCTACCTTAGTAGCTATGGCATCATTAAAAGCTTTCGCCTATCCTTTTCCCATATTGTAGCACTTTTTATCACTACAAGAAAACATGCTCATTTTTTACAGAATTTTTGACGAATCCTTTTTCCGTCAAAAATTTTTGACGGGTACCGACGGAATAATATCTGTCAAAATTTTCTGACGAATTTTGACGGATATTGTAACTATTGGAAATATCTGTCAAAATCCGTCACAATTTTTTTAATGAATTGTGACAGACAGTTCTCCGTCAATAATTTTTGACGAATTTTGACGGATTTGTAATCCTTCAAAAAATATTCACGAGTCCGTCAAAATCCATCACAAAAATTCTGATGGATTATGACGGATATTCACCCGTCAGTAATTTTGATGAATTTTATAAGTCTTGGTCAAATTTCGTCATAATCCATCACAAAGCTCCATCAAAATCTGTCAGAAATTTGTGACGGATATTGACGGACTTTGGTACCGTCAGAATCCGTCATAATCCATTAAAAGTTTTTGACAGATATTGACGGATTTGTGGTTTTGAAGGTTAAATTTTCAATTGTTCGTTAAAATCTTTAAGTATTGTTGTTTATATCTCAAAAAAACTTTAACGTATAAAAACAACTAACCACAAAGATGGTATTTTAATTTTTTAGGATCAATTCCAATGTTACGGAAAAATAAGTTCTTAATATACAATAGATTATATAGGTTACGTAATTGTAAATGTAACTACAATATAAAATTATGGTCGATTCTTTTAATATAAATTTTGATCTATAGTATGATCAAAAGTAACCATATATAGTGTTATATATCTATATCTAACGATTTTATAACCGCAAATTATATTTCTTCCAACTCTAAACCCTAAATCCGTCAGTGTCCGTCACAATCTGTCAGAATTTTTAGAATCCGTCAAAAATATTTGACAGATTTTGACGACAGATTATGAATCCGTCAGAATCCGTCAAAAATAGTAATATATTAAAGTCATGTTATCAATAACCAATATAATCAACGTAGCCCAGTGGTTAGCACACTTGTTGATTTTCTCTAGACCAGGGTTCGAATCCCACATGATTCATAAGTGATTTAATTATTTTATTAAGTCTCCGGCGGTGGTCCGGCGATGGTCCGATGGTGGTGCAGCGGTGGTGCGGCGGTGGTCCAGTGGTGGTCCGGCGGCCGCTCCAATGGTTGCTTCGGCGACGACCGTGGTGGCGCCGGCGATGGTGTTTCCGGCGGCGATATCTCTGTCAAAATCCGTAAAAAAATAAGTCCGTCAAAATCCTTCAAAAACTTATCCGTCAAAATCTGTCAAAAATGTATCCGTTAAAATCCATCAAAAATACGTCTGTCATAATCCGTCAATAATTCTGACAACTCTAGGCCGTCATAATCCGTCAAAATTTCTGACGGTTTCTGTCTGTCATAATTCGTCAAAAAATTTTGACGGAATTTGACGGATTGAACATTTTTGATGCCTTAGAATTGATGCNTCTGACAACTCTAGGCCGTCATAATCCGTCAAAATTTCTGACGGTTTCTGTCTGTCATAATTCGTCAAAATATTTTGACGGAATTTGACGGATTGAACATTTTTGATGCCTTAGAATTGATGGCCTTAATCCGTCAAAATTCGTAAAAAATTACGTTGTTTTTGACGGATTTGACTTTAAAAAACACCTATGTTTTCTTGTTGTGTATCATCTTAGGAGCTGGGATGAGAGTTTTAGTCTCGAAGTGTTCTTGGCAGATATTGTTGAATTCGTTTTCCCTTTGAACCTACTTCTTGTGATCTCCAGTCATGATAGGTTCCATCAAGTATCCTGTTTTTCATCGGCTTTAAACCCATTCCTCTTGATGATTTTGCAACTATATCTCGTGCAGTCCTTTCGTAAATCGATCTGCTAGATTGTAAGCCGATTTTATGTAATTTACTGTGACTACACCGCTGGAGATAAGTTGTCTAATGGTCTTATATCGTCTTCTGATATGACAAGATTTGCCATCATAGAGATTATTTGAGCTCGAGCTATAGCCGATTGACTGTCGTAATGTACTCGTATAGTTGGCACATGTTTTCCCACATCGAAATATCTTCCAGAAATTTTCTAAGTCATTCAGCTTATTCAGCTGCTTTGTCTAATGCTGTGAATTATGATTCCATAGTAGATTTGGCCAAAACTGTTTGTTGGGTAGATTTCCAGTTGCTCCTCCTAAGGTAAAGACGTATCCACTAGTTGATTTAGAGTTCTTAGAATCTGATATCAAGTTAGCATCATTGTATCATTCTAAAACTGTTGGTTCTTTACTATAGTGCAACTCTAAACCTTTGGTATATTGCACGTAGTTTAATACTCGCTTCACATGAGTTTTTATCAGGTGGATTTGGGGATCCAATGGAGTTTTTGCTGTACTATTAGAATAATTTTTAATTCTTTCTTATATTTTTTCAGCGTAATGCGATTAGGATAAGAAAATTCCATCTGAATGTCTTGTGACTTTAATCCTGGGAATAACATTTGCTATTCCCATTTCTTTCATGTCAAATTTTCCTTTGAGCATGTTTTTGTATGATTGATTATGTCTTTATTGCTTCCAATAATGAGCATATCATCGACATAAAAGCATAAAAACATACCCCTTGTTGGTATTTTGTAATATAGGCATTTGTCGCATTCGTTAATTTTGAAACCATCTAACATAGTGGTGTCAAAATTTTCATGTCATTGCTTAGGAGTTTTTTAAGCCCATATAATGACTTAACTAGTCGACAAACTTTGTCTTCCTATTCAGGAACGACATAACCCTCAGGTTGTTTCATGTAAATTTCCTCTTCAAAATCACCATTTAGAAAATCAGTTTTTACGTCCATTTGATGGATTTCTAGGCCTCTAATTGTTGCGATACTTATCATCAGTCTGATTGACGTGATTCTCGACACAGGAGAATATGTGTCAAAATAGTCCAAGCCTTCTTTTTGTCGGAATCCTTGGACTACGAGCCTAGCTTTGTATTTATCGATAGTTTCGTCAGACTTTAGTTTTTGTGTGAAGATCCATCTACACAATATTTTTCCTTTCGAACTCTTTTGCTCCTTCTAGGTTCATCTTCTAGTTCGTTATATGAAATATCATTTACTGGAATTTCGACATTTGTCTCAATTTCTGAGTTATTGTAGTCTCTTTCTTCTCGAGTTCGTTTTGAACTTTGTTTTTCTTTGCACGGAAAGATGTTCTCAAAGAAATACGCATTCCTTGATTCAATAACTGTATTCACGTGAATGTCAGATATGTCAGATTTATTCACCATAAATCAATAATTACTACTGTTATAGGCATATCCAATGAAAATCCAATCCACGGTTTTAGGCCCAATCGTTACCTTTTTCGGAGGTGGTACTACCACTTTTGCGAGGCACCGCCACACTTTTAAGTATTTATATGAAGGTACATTACATTTCCATAATTCATAAGGTGTTTTGTTGTTAATTTGTGTGCAATTTTGTTCGGGATGTAGTTGGTAGTAAGCAACGCTTCCCCCCCCACATGTTCTAGGGTAACCTAGATTCCTGTAATATTGCATTCATCATCTCTTTTAGAGTCCGATTTTTTCGTTCCGCAACTCCGTTAGATTCTGGTGAATAATGAGCAGTTATATGGTGTATTATTCCGTGTTCTTTACAGGAATCATTGAATGGACCATTGTACTTGCCTCCTATATCGCTTCGAACTATCTTGATGGTTGTTTTAAGCTGATTTTCAACCTCTAGTTTAAATTCCTTAAATTTTTCTAAGGTTTCATCTTTACTATGTAGTAAGTATACATAGCAGTATTTTGAGCAATCATTTATGAAAGTCACAAAGTACTTTTTTCTCCTCTTGATTGTATGTATATTAAGTCACATAAATCAGTGTGGATTAACCCTAAACATTCTTTAGTTCGCTTGACTTGAGGTGATGATGTTTTAGTGAGTTTAGCTTGAACGCTTAAGGAACATTTNGTTTTAGTGAGTTTAGTGATCTTTTCTTGTTTTGCATTCTGGGATTAAGTTAAGATTCATTAATCTTTGTATTGTAACATGACCTAATCATTCGTGCCATGTATCAAAAGACTCAACCAAATAAGCAACATAGTTTTTCTTATTCATTGAAACTTTTGAAACTACAACATTATTAGGAGGACGTGAGACTAGATGAACACATAATTTGACCAGTCCATCCTTACAATAACCTTTACCCAACTAAGTACCATTTTTCCTAATTAGTAGCTTGTTTGCTTCAAGATTAGTAATGAAGCCATGTTTGCTGAGCAGAGTTCAAGAAACTAGGTTATTCCTCATGTCTGGTACGTGTTTCACATTCTGGAGCTTGAGTTCCCTTCCAGAAATCATCTTCAGAAAAACGGTACCACGACCTTCAATCTTCGAGATTGTTGTGATACTCATATACAACTGCTCGTTAGTCTTGCTTTTCTGATAGGTGTTGAACATTTCCCTATCAGTGCATATGTGAGTGGTAGCTCCAGTGTCATACCACCACTCCCTTTGGTTGTCTTCAAACAAGTTGGCTTCAATAACCACTTCACACATAACTTCTTCAGTAAGATTTTCCTGATATTTCTCATTCTTGATCCTTTTACGACGCTCTTCGAATTTGTGCCCCACTATGTTGCAATAGTTGCACATTCCTTGGAAGTTTTCACCCTTTTGTTGAAAACCTTATTTCTTGAAGGATGGTCCAGCAGCTCTCAAAGGTGCAGACGTTTTGGGGGGCTTACCATGTGAGTATCATCTATCATTAGCCTAGGGATAAACCATAGCTTTTCCCTTTCCTTTGTTCTTTGTTTCAGCCAAGTTCACGCTATGCCCCAGATCTCAGATCTTGTCCGTGTGTCAACTCTTAGCTTCCCTCTGAAGTATTTAGATGAGGTCTGCAGGAGACATTCTCTTCTTGTGCTTGAGGTAGTTCTTGAACATTATCCAACTTGGAGGGAGCTTTTCCTAGAAGCAGTTTACCTGAAATAACTCGCAGAGTTTCTTACCTTCAGCTTCGCATTCATGGAGGATCAATTGTAGAGTTTCAACTTCTTCCATGATGGGTTTTGAGTCCACTACTTTGTTCAGAAGTTTCTCCATGGAAAAATTCTGGCAATCGGCGTCTTCAAATTTGTATTTGTAATCCATAGTTTGTCAGAGCTCTTTTGCCCTGGGAATTTTGTCGTGGAGGTTAAACAACAGGGTAATCAACCGTCCCAGAATCAATCATCGGTAGAGAAAATCTGAATACTTCCAAGTATCGAGGGTTGCTAGAGTTTGGGGATCTCAGGCGAACTCGATAGAATAAGAGGTTTTTCCTCTTCGATGCATTTGTCCATCATCAGGTGTGCTAGATAAAAAAGCATCCTCTTTTTCGAAGTCTTAAAGTCTTTGCCATAGAATTTATCTGGCGCGAGACTTTCCACGAGAGCACTTGTGATGGCCTGAGGAGTTAACTACTGCACAGATGGAGCAGTCATACTGCCAGATGGATAGAAATCATCGCTGAAAGAGAGACGACGTGCAGGGTCTACAACTGTCTTAGTTCCCTAGCCTGTATCAGTTCCCAAGATTGTGTTCGTTCACAAGCCTGTGTTTATTCCTAAATCCACTTTTTCAGTCGGGAGGACGTTCACTTGAGTCTGTTCTTCAATAGTCGTCTTGTAGATAACAAACATATCTAATCAGTAACGCGATATAAAAAAAACTTTCAAAAATTTTAACTTAGAGAAAAGAAATTGCGTTGTTTTCTATTTCTGGGTGAAAAATCGCGTTGTTTTTAAGTTCTAATCTGAAAATTGCGCTATTTTCGAGTTTTGGGACTGAACAATGCGTTGTTTACAATTTTGGGACTCACAACGCGCTGTTTTTAATTTTGATAAGAAACAACATGCTGTTTGAATTTGATCAGAAAATAGCACGTTGTTTGAATTTGATCAGAAAATAGCACATTGTTTGAATTAGATCTGGAACAACACGATGTTTGAATTTGGTCAGAAAACAACACGCGGTTTGTGATTTAAAATCACGATTTATAATCGCGTGTGTAAATCGCGCTTGCGATTAATATTCTCGTTTTAAAATTGCGTTTGCTATTTGAAATCACGTTTGCCCAAAATTGCGATATGAAATCACGTTTGCGATTTGAAATCGCTTTTGGCACATATTATTTACATATTGTATCTTCTGGTTAAAGTTTTGAAGATTTCCTTGCACTTTTCCTAGCTCTTTTGTGAGACCAACATATGCATTTTCAATAGCAAGTCTTGCATCTTTCTCTTTTCCAAGAGAATCACTCGTACCCAACTTCTCGACTTGTTCCTTGATAAGTTGTAATTGAAGAGATTTAAAATGCTTCCTCAGTTTCTCGATTATCATATTCAAATCCTCTTCTTATTTTTTCCAACTAAATTCCATGTCAGCCCAATACTTCTCATTCATTTCCAATGCTTTCTTCAACTTCTCTTGCTCATGAACGAAATACCAGTTTTAAACTTGAATTTCCAAGTTTTCATAGGTGAATCCATTTTTCTGTTCTGTTTAAGCCTTCTGTCGAACAACTTAATGCCACCACTTTGGCTAATTTCACATTTAAAACCAGCTTGAAGTAGATCGTTCCTCACGATATCATCTTGCAACTGCTCAAGANGTTTTCTTGTAGTGACTAACCTAGAATTATGGCTACTTCTAAGGCTTTGTTCCAAAATAGAGAATGATACCTAAGACTGTGGAATCGAACAATTCACCATAGTCGATTTGTTAGCATCTTGCAATTCCTTCTGAATTGAATCAGAAATCTCTTCAATTTTCTTCTTTTCTGCTACAGATTTTTTTTTTGCATTTTGAGAAACCTCCAAAAACAATCCCTTCTGTTGATTTATTTCTTCACCTCGTATTGTCAGATTCTTGTCACAAATCGATGATTCAAAATCTTGAGTTGCTGCATCTATATCATAAATCTCTTTCTCATCAAAAATTCCACCGACAGAAAGTTGATTGTCATCGTCGTCACCTTCAACTATGACTAGCATTAACGTTTTGTGTTTCAGATGATGAAGACATGTCAATTGTGCTTCACAAAATATGCATAAACCTTTTGATCTTTTCTCATTTCCCTCATCCCAAGAATAGTTCGGAGGAATGAGCTTGTTTTTCTTGAGTCTTGGATTGTGAAGATATGTCAGTGTTGTGCGTCCGAAGAACCTGGCTCTGATACCTTTGTTACAGCTTTTCTGCAATCCTGAATTTTGGTTTTCGTTATCGACTGAATCAACGTTCCTAAAATGCAAATTCACTTCTCACCAGCTTGGATATGGAATTAAAGAAACAATCCAAGCTTTTTGAGGAACCATGACTTTTTCAGAGAGTTTAGGTTGAAGAAGAAGATGAAATTTCACTTTATTTTTCTTGATTATTGTAATCGAATACAAACTCTACTTTCTTATACTAAACAATCTAGTAACAAACTTCTCAACCTCCAATCATGATCTTCCACGTGTCATATTCCCTTCTTTATTAGTTAAGTCAACTTCATTTTCTTTATTAGCTCGATTGATGTAACATATATCGTATTTAAACGTTGATTCACCTTCGTGGATCCAAACGATTTTATAAATGATATAGTTTTTTGTTGAAAAAAACTCGTCAAAGCACAAAATAAACAGTTTATAATAACCGATCAAACACACAAAATAACAATTTGAGTTAATATTGTAGGAGTGCAAAATCGGATAATAAATGAGTATACAAAACAGTGAGATCAAGATACTGATATCCGAATAAATGTTGAGGCAAGATCAAAAATCTCTTTCTTTAACTCAAATTATTCTCTCATGTATGATACAATATGATGCGAATAGTGAGTCTAGGATACAATCAACAAGATCTACCCACGAAGAACTCGTGTAGATCTGATGAACCAATAAGTGAAACGAACACTCTCGAGACAAATATTAACGGGAGATGTTGGAGAAGAATTCGTTAAAGCTTTAGTTGAAGCGATTTTAGAGAGAGAGAATATGATTAAGCGAGCTCTGGAAAATAGAGACTTAGTCTCTTAAATAGAGAAATAGGGTTTACCGTGAAATTTTTTTTCCAGCTTGGACCACAAACCTTTCACGTGAGACTTGATCTTTGCTATAATCTCGGAATCTACTTATAATTGGCGAGAATCTGCCAATTGTTTAATTTTTTTTCACTAATTCCAATTAATCCAAAACCATAGTTAATCTATGAGGCTTGGTTTGATTTTGTATTTTATTGGTCCAACACAAATCACATCTAGCTATTCCAATGCCACACAGACATTGAAACTTAAGTTACGGTTACATTGTAGAGGCTTTGTCACCACAACCTGTCTGATTCGCTTCTTAATCCTCCTGACAGAAAATGTATAAGCATATACAAATGTAAGTAAAAAACATAACAAAGTTAAGAGATGACTGATACGACTGTCCCATCTCTGACAATTCTGATTCATGCACAAAATACCACTTCTCTTTTTTCATATCTGAGAGTTCTTGATATCTATCATCATACAAATTCTGAAACCAGCATAAAACCATAAAACATACCATAAAATGACCTGAAACAAAAAGAACTATGTACCACTAACGAGAACATTTAATAGGCTAAGGGTTCACCACAAACAAATGAGATGAACCAAGATAGTTATATAGGAGCCTGATTCTTATTAGCCTTACCATATGTTTCTTTATAGAAGATTTATATGACTTAACTACAGCTTTATAATACCTGCAGTAAAAAAATGCAGTACGCATTTTACAAGCACGGACAATAGAAATGTAGAGTGTAAATCAAGTATAATCTACACAGAAGGTTTTCATCATTTAAATTTTGTGGTCAAGGTTTTTTAAAGGGGCTTTTAGACAATAGAGCACTTTTGAAAAACATATTAGATTTTAAGGAACTTTTGAATGGTGAGGCATTTTTGTGTAGAAATCTTCACAAAATTATGTATGTTACGAATTTTTGGCTTTGTGATAATGAATTGTGAAAATCACAATTGTTTTTCACGTCAAAGCAAGAGAATATTTACAACCTTTAGATCAAAATAATTAGATACAGTTGAATGGTTGAGTTAATATAATTAGAAAGCTATTGGTTCTTTTATGGAGAAATGTGTTTTTTGTTGAGTTAGGAATCAAATAATTGAGTTTTCGGTTGAAAATTAGAAGTAATTATAATTAGAAAAGTTGAAACTCTAATTTTTCTAATTATTTAATATCAATTTGGAAAAAAATTATTATCAAATATACTAAATTGATCATAATCAATTGACCATAAAAAACATGATATCTAGTCAAGAAAACATGATAGTTATCATAAACATAAAGACAATACCGACCAAAAGATTTCTTAAAACAACGAGACATAAATAATAAGACAATGCAAACATATAATTTGTGGTCAGAAACCATTAGACTAATATGTATCATGTCTAACAAACAATCATGCCTTATCCATAAAGTAGTTTTCCTAAAACAGACCAACCATAATCAAATGACCACAAAACAAATATTATCTGATCAAGAAAACTGAGTAGCTATCATAAACATAAGACAATGTCTACCAAAAATATTACTTAAAATAACGAGACATTACTTGTTTGGCTCCTTTCTGCTTTGTCTTGGCATGTGAGTGAACAAATCCGGAGAATGTAGGAAACCAAATTGTCTGTTTGTCTTCTTAGTGTTCATAAAAGAAGTACTCATTTTCAATACAACAAATTCTCAAATCGAAAATTGAACATCTGATAACAAAAAGGCATAATCAATGTTTATTGAGGACTTTGTTATAATATGAATCAACTTTTGAGAGCAAATTAAAGCATGGGCTATATTCCTTAAGTTGAAACGTATATCTTGTAAACTAGAGTCCGAGCGATATTCCTTAAGTGCTAGTCAGATTTTCTGGTGGCGATGATCGTGACATCGGCCCAGCAAGACTGATTGTTTATGGGAATCACCGTGATGTTATCGGTTTCCACGTCGATGAGTATCTTCCCCATTTTGGTAAGTGATCAACTGATATTTTGGGTATCTAAGCCTATCAATGCAGTATAGAGTGAGTAGGTTGTCGAACCAACTCAAGAGGAAATTACGCACTAGTTTTATGTAGTGTTTTACTAGGTCTAAACAGATTCGAGGCGTTGTTCTGTCACTAAACAGTCCTAGCAAACGATATCGGTTTAAAAGATTCAAATAATAAAGATAACTAACAACCTATTTATTTTGTTCAGGCATTTTATCGAACACTTCTCGGGCGATAATTTTCCTATGATCTAGACTAGGTTAGCTACTCCTATTCTAGCATTAAGAACATGAATAGATTGTGGATGATAGATCTATTAAGCCCTAAATCATTTCTAGCAATCCATTTAGCATATTCCTAACCCTAATCCACAAGCTAAAGAAGACTACTCACAACTCATCTCTAGAACACTTGGTGAGTTTCAAGACATGATTGAGAGTATGAATTGAATAAGGAAGAAGAAAATAGCAAGCGATCAATAGGAACACAAAAGATTATGAAAGTCTGAAAGATGTAATAGATAATCACCAAGGGTTTTTAATATAGAGTTTTGAAGGAAAAACTAGAACTAAAACTCAGAACAACAAAAATCTAATATAAAAACGTCCTAGCGTTTTAGTTTTTGGCTCACTTAAATAGTTAGCCAAATTACAATTCAAAAAAGAAAATAAAGACTTGATCATTTTGGCTCTGGAATGATCGCACCGGTCGGGACATGACTTGCCTGAACCGTGGTGATTGTGCACCGGTCAGGGGGTGCACCTCATGCTTGACCGGTGCTTTGCTTTTGGGTTGGGTCCGAGGGATGGCGCCGGCCGCCGGTCGATGGCACCGGTCGTGCGACTGGTCTGAGTGCCTAGTTTTGCCCGTGTGTGTTGCACCGCTCGGGACGCCGGTGTGGGTAACCGGTGCACTCCTCCTGGGACCGCCGTGTGATTCACACCGGTGCATGACCGGTGTGCTTGACCGGGGAACTTCGTCTGGTCTTGGTACTTAGCCGATTTTTCGTCCAGAAATGCCATCTTTTGCTCCTCTTTGCTCGGTTCCTCACCATGCTCTTCTTCTCACCTGTAATGGGTAATGATATGCAATATGCAACCTATAAAACTCTAAAATGCATCATATTCTAATGCAAAACGAGTGAAAAACGAATATAAAAAACGTCATAGGGTTTTAGTTTTTGGTTCCCTTAAATATTTAGCCAAATTACAATTCAAAAAATGAAATAAAAACTTGGTCATTTTTGCTCCGGAATGATCGCATCGGTCGGAACATGGCTTGCCCGGACCATGGTGAGTGTGCAACGGTCAGGGGGTGCACCTCGTGCTTTGCTTCTGGGTTGGGTCCGAGGGATGGCGCCGGCCGATGGAACCGGTCGTGCGACCGGTGTGAGTGCCCAGTTTTTCCCGTGTGTGTTGCACCGGTCGGGACGCCGGTGTGGGTGACCTGTGCACTCCTCTTAGGACCGCCATGTGATTCACACCAGTGCATGACCGGTGTGCTTGATCGGGGCACTTCGTCTTGTCCTGGTACTTAGCCGATTTTTTGTCTCGAAATGCCCTATCTTGCTCCTCTTTGCTCGGTTCCTCGCCTTGGTCTTCTTCTCACCTGAAATGGGTAATGATATGCAATATGCAAGCTTTAAGACTCTAAAATACATCATATTCTAATACAAAACGAATGAAAACCGAATGGCAAATCCATCAAAATACACACTTATCAGTAAGCGTAAGAACCTCTGAGGTATCAGAGGGCCGTCAACCAAGGAAAAAGTGGGAGAAGAAGCAAAGACGCAATTCGGAGAAAATCCTTATTCTAAAGAGACTATGATTG
Organism: Biscutella auriculata; assembly: GCA_900406285.1. Classification (NCBI taxonomy): domain Eukaryota; kingdom Viridiplantae; phylum Streptophyta; class Magnoliopsida; order Brassicales; family Brassicaceae; genus Biscutella; species Biscutella auriculata. Next base: position 5,562 of record OVAO01000778.1, on the reverse strand, counting down.
TGCTGCTTTGAAAATAGACGGAAAAGAAGAACAGCGAGATTGGAGAGCCGCCAACATGAACTACCGCGGTTGCGAAACAGGCATGATGAAGCAAAAACCTATATCCCACTATTAACCGGGACGGTGATGCGTTGGTGCGAGGTGGCTAAGACGGAGAAGGAAATGTACTAGAAAAATTTGAAGATGAGAAAAAGAAAACGGAGGAGATGACAAAGGAGTTGAGGAAGAGAGAAAGAGATACGAAAATGCCGAGAGAAAACGACGATGTTGACGAAAAAAATTAATAAGAAAATATCTCGTGCTGAGTAAAAAATTAAATTATAAAAACTAAGATTTAGTTAAATTATTTGATTTATTATTGAATTGGTTAGTAGAGGTTAACATAGTAAAATTATATGTCGAAAGTGTCTTAGGATCAAGAGGGAGCAAAATGTGTGCTTTTCTCTAATTATTTTAGAGAAAGTGTCTTTCTTTCTCAATACTCCTATTTTAAACTAGAGAGATTTGATATAAGAAAACAAATGAAGTAAAGAAGAGGCCATGTGTAGGCTGGTGATTGGATGAGGCGAGGAGGAAGGCCGTTACAATCGTTGATCGTTAGACTGTTATGTCGTTATTCATTCTGATTTTGATTAGTTCAGAATAAAGCTATATAAAGCTCAGACTGAATTCATATTAATCAATCAGAGAAATATTCAGAATTCTTCTTCTTCTTTTCATTCTTGAGTGACGAACTCTCAATATTCGCTTTAAGTCTATTCTTCTTCGAAGCTCTTAGTGAGGTGAGTGCGAATTTGTGTTTTCTGAACATTAATTCGATTGATTGTTTGACTGATACATATTTCATGTATCACCAAGTTATGGTTAGGCAATGAAATCGGCCACCATTTTGGCAAGTTAGTCCGAGCTATGAGCTGGAGATTTCTACGTATAGAGTTACTTTGAGAAACCTGACCACAAGCTGTTGAGTTCTTTGAATCGCTCTTGAAGATGTACGTTATGTTGTCAACAACAACTACAACTACAATTGCAATCTCTTGTATCCATAGGCGAAGCTATGTAGGAGAGAGTCCACTGACCCCTATGAATTTTTTTTGCTTTTAAATTTTAAACTATTTTTTAATTAAATTAAATTATTTAGGCAAATTTTGATATAATGACCCCTTTAAAAAAACAATTTGATTTTTGACCTCTCTCATTTATTTCTGACCCATCTCATTTATTTTCTTAGCTCCGCAAATGCTTGTATCACCTTTGTTGATCAGCCGGCTGGAGCAGTTTGGGTCGGTATTTTAGAGTTCTTTGCTCAGATCTTGGGCTTCCTCTTGTGTGTTCGGGTATGTTTCCATAGGAAGTACTTCTTAGATGGGGTTATGCATGGGGGTGTGTTCGTCGGTAAAAGCCTCCTCGTCTCTTGCCTTTGTCTTGTTGCTTCTCTAGTTCGGCCGTATATGGGTGTTGTTCGAGTCGTGTGTCCAGGATTGCTTCCTTTTGCTCTTTGTATGTACACTAAAAATTTGGCGGAGATCTTACGCATTCAATGATTCCAACTAGGTGTTCTACTGGTTCATACTTTGGGAGTGTGGTGAGGTTCTAGGCGGTTATTGCTTTGATCTGTCTCGCGAGATTGGAATTCTAGGAACATCTATAGGAGAGGTACTTCAAATCCATTGTAAGAGGAATCGTGTTATGGAGACGTTTGAGATGATCGGGTGGTTCTTAGGCAAGTATCTTTGGGCATAATGTTTTTTTAAGGTTTACTTTCTTCGGGATTGCAGTTGGGTTTGTTAAATTGTTTTTTGATTCTGGTGGTGTTGGTTTTTGGAGATGTTGTTTATTTGCTGACTAGTTTCAGAGTTATATTATCCGTTGTTTTATCATTATGAAGCTTTTATTTCCCCTTCTATTTGTCCACTTCAGCTTCCATATCTTCCTCTATTATAAGCTCACAAGATGAGACGTATCAAGAGCTTACTTTATTTTTACAAGAAACAACTTTTTTCTACTTCAAAGCTATGAATGACCCTTCACGTAGTAAAGCCACCATATTATTAGACTATCTAAATTCATGCATGATGGTCAACCAAATACGATTTGCACTTGGTAGAAAAGTTAGTGAGAACTTGCTCGGCCAACCTTCCTGATATTTGTGGAACCTGAGGACAAGAAGTGGAAAGAGTCAAACAAAAGAGCATTGGTTTCTGAAAAATAAAAAGTTTGAGAGCCTATTACACTTTGGAGATATATCATTACCTTCGTTTAAAACATAGGTCATAATGCTCTCCATATACGAAAATACATTATGGGGATAATAACGATAAGACTTAAGAAACGGATCTTCTTTATTGATTGAGAAATGTGATTACAAAAGAAGGAATTTCACAGATTGAGAGTTCACCTCATGTCGATCATCTCTCTCAAGCTCATAACGCTTGAACAAACATACTACAAAACAAAGCATGAAATCTACGTAAACACTTCCTTTTGTATTTATACTAGAAACTTCTACAGCAAAGCCTCCTTTTCCCTAAAGGTTTCTTTTTGCTTGGTCAACCAGTATTAGCTTTGACTCAACAATCTTCTTCCTCTCATCTATGTACGTATCAAATAATTCATCGGAAATTAGTCTCAATTCATCAAAGGCATAGGTGTATTGACAGAAAGTTGGTTAGAATGGTTTTAATTTATTAACTGATAACGACTATACAATTGGAGTTTATATACAATTATTAACCAGATTAAATTAACAATTGAATATATACAATTGATAGCTCCTCTCTCAGGATGTTAGGAAGACCCATCCGCAGACCGGTTTTCCGAGCAAACATGCAACATAGTTAAATCACCAGTTTCGATCTTCTCACGAATCGAGTGACATTGAGACTCAAATATGTTTTGTGCGCTCGTGGAAGACGGATTCTTGGTTATATGTAGGGCGGTTGTGCTGTCACAATACAAAATCCTCGTAGCTAAAGAAGCAACCTGCAAATCTTGGAGCAAACGTGAGAGCCAAACAATCTTTTTGGCAGTGTTCGACATCACACGATATTCCGATTCAGCAGACGAAAGAGAGACGACATGTTGTTTCTTGGCCTTCCAAGAAACGAAGGACTCGCCAATGAATAGACAAGAACCACTGATCGAACGCCGAGTCTCAGGACACTGAGACCAATCAGCGTCACAAAAAGCTTTGATTTGAAAATCACTATCTGCAGGATAGAATAAATCAATGCTAATATAGCCTTTCAAATAATGCAAGACACGAGCGGCCTGAAGATGAGGCTTGCGTGGAGTTGAGCTAAATTGACAAAGCTTATTCACAGCGAAACATATATCAGGACGAGTGATCGTAAGATACATCACTTTCCCAATCAAGCGATGATACGGTTCAGCCTCAAAGAGTAACTCACCATCAACAACAGATCAGCGTATACTAGGATCCATTGGAACCGAAGATGGCTTGCAGCCTGAGAGACCAGCGTCGGAGAGGAGTTCTAACACATATTTGGGAGATCCCAAATCTCAAAGTTTTAAGCTTTGTTAAGACCAGAAACAACATCAGCAACATCAGATTGCGATGATAATATCGTCCACCTAAACAAGCACAATGGTGAATTTTTCAGTTGAAGAACAGAGAAATAACGTGTGATCAACATAAATCTTTTCAAATCCAAGTTGAACCAACGTTATAGAAAACTTCATGAACCATTGCCTTCAGGCCTATTTCAAACCGTAAATGGACATCTTGAGAAGTAAAGCAGCATTAGGCAGAAGAGATATACCTTGTCGTTCAGAGAAACCAGGAGGAAGAGTCATATAGATTTCCTCAAATAAATCATTGTTCAAGAAGGCATTAGAGATATCAATTTGATGAAAGAACCCATGTTTCTTAGCAGCCAAAGCAAGGATGGTCTTGACAGTAACCATCTTGCCGACATGAGAGAATGTGTCTACAAAATCAATGTCCTCTTGTTGGGTATAACCCTTAGCAACCAATTTGGCTTTATGTTTTTCAGTGTTGCCATCAGGATTGAGTTTGAGCTTATATACCCATTTACAACCAACAGTCTTCTTCCCCTCAAGTAGAGAACATAATACCCAAGTTTCCAGACCTTCCAAAGAACCATACTCCATATTCATCACATCACACCAGACTTGGATCTTTTTAGCCTCAAAATAGGAATGGCGTTCAAATAAATGGATAAGAGAACAGACAAAAGTGAAATGAAGGGGAGACATGTTCACATAGGAGCGAAAATTTGAAAGAGGATAAAAAGAGGATGCAGCATTGCAGATATAATTCTACAAGTAAGCAGGTCTTTGGTGGGTTCTATGGGATATAGTAGCCAAATGCATACTAACATTAGAGGATGAGTTGGCCAAGGGCAATGACTCATCAGAAGATGATGGCAAAGAATGCGAGGGATCATCAAGGGTAACAGATTCAGGAAAGAAAGCTTTCACAATGTCGGAAAGAGAAGAGTCTGTGAAAGCGAATATAGTCTCGTGAAATATAACATGCATGGAAATGGAAATATCATTGGTTTTGAGGTCCAAAAGATAGTATCCTTTAAAGCCAGAATGGTAGCCCAGAAGACACAAGCTTTGGCTCTCGGAGCAAACTTAGTTCGAGAATTCATTGAAGTGCTTTTGTAACAAAGGCAGCCAAATGATTTAAGGGAATAATAGTCATGTGCTTTAGAAGTAAGGACTTGGAAGGGAGAAATGTTATTTAAGAGAGGTGAAGGAATGCGGTTAATCAAGAAAACAGAAGTGAGCACACAATCACCTCAATAACAGAGAGGAATTTGAGATTGAAAGAGCAAAGCTCGAGCTACATTAAGGATGTGTTGGTGTTTGCGTTCAACAACAAAATTTTGTTGTAGTATTTCAGGACAAGAGTGATATGACATGATGCCTTCTGATTTGTAGAAAGCAGTGAAAGACAATTCAGGAGCATTATCGGACATGATTGACTTGACTCTCATGTTATACTGATTTTCAACTAGAGTAATAAAATCAGGAAAAACAGTCAGTACATCTGATTTGGCTTTAAGTAAGTAGACCCATGTTAGCACGACTATGATCATCAACTATAGTCAAGAAATAACGAAAACCATCATGAGTAGTTTCAGAAAATGGACCTCAAACATCAATATGCAACAATTCAAAGGCTTGAGAACTGATTTTGTTATCAAAAGGAAACGATAAACGCCTTTGTTTAGCTTTTGGACAAACAGCACAATGAAGATGTTTAGGGGTTGTAGACTTAAGTATAGACAACAAATCAGAAAGAATATCAACCTTAGACATGGATGGATGACCTGTTAGAATATGAGAAAGATTAGAGAGTATTGGACAGATTCATAGAGAAGGAGAGAATAGAAACCATAGTAGGAGAGAGAGAGAAGATAGTTTCTTAGCATTCATAAGTGAGGAATACAATGGTTTATATAGAGACTACAAAGTATGAGAAGCTCTAAGCTATAAAAGGAAAGAGCCGTTGAGATCAAAGGAGAACCATGCATTGGGATTAAGAATAAAGGCGCTGACACACTTCTT
>OVAO01000777.1:0-18403 GCA_900406285.1 Biscutella auriculata | reverse complement strand
TAACATATTCGGCTTGATTGAGGCGGGGGAAGAGAGAGAGATCAGGCGGTGAAGCTAAAGTTTCCTCTACGTCATTACCAATGTTCATTTGGATATTCCCCATGTTTTGGCACTTCAAGATCCATTGTTTTTTAGACATTTTTAGATAAACTGTGTTTTTTTTTTCTCAGTTTCCTTTGCCTCGTCAAACCAATTCATAAATGGTTAATAGAAAGGAGAATTTGAATAGAAAGTTATTTACTCTTTCTCATTTCTTAACGTACAAAATGTACAAATTGAGAATATATATACAATGCACTAAACTGGAACTAAACCAATTGACTAAAATAAGATTACAAATGAATTGAACCAAACCACAATCTAATAACCCCTCTCAAGATAGAGGTGAAGGAGCTAACAAGTTACTGAGACCTATCTTGGATATGAGCTCTCGAAAAGGAGTGGGATTGAGAACTTTGGTTAATACGTCCGCAATCTGATGTTAAGTCCGAACATGCATTGTCTTGATAATGCACCAATGCGTTCACGAAATCGTGTAGCAGTCGAGTTCAATATGTTCAGTGCCCATGTGATACACCGAGTTGTTCGCAATGTGAACAACGACAGTGTTATCACAGTAGAGCAAGGCGGGAAAACGAACATGGAACAAGCAGATCATCTAGAATGCGTTGGATCCAGACCATTTCACACATTGTCGAAGCTATTGCTCTGAATTCTGCTTCAGTCGTACTACGAAGGACAGTACGTTGCTTCTTCGCTTTCCATGACACAAGCGAATCCCCAAGGAACATGGGATAACCCGAAATCGAGCGTTGCATGTCAGGGCAAGAGGCCCAGTCAGAGTCAGCAAAACCTTTTAGTTCACCCGAACACAAAGCTGAGTAGAACACACCTTGACCAACAGTGCCCTTTAAGTAGCGAAGTATTTATGAGCAGCCTACAAGTAAGTATCCCGTGGAGTAGAAGAAAACTGGCACAAGATGGTTAGAGCATAAGTGATGTCTGGTTTCGTTATCGCCAGATACATCAACTTACCCACCACTTCCTGTAAGATTTGGGATCGGGAAGGAGATTACCCACTGTTGCAGAGAGCTTAGTCGAAGGATCAATGGAACAAAGGAAGGCTTACAATCTAGGAAACCAACTTCATCAAGAAGCTCAAAAATATACTTCCTTTGACATATTGTAATGCCGAGAGCCGAATGAGCTACCTCAAGACCCATAAAATAACAGAGTTGGCCAAGGTCTCGAAGCTTAAATAACATGTCCAGTTCTGCAGAAAACTGATCAGCCACATTCTTATTTGAGCTAGCAATCAATATGTCATCGTCATAAACTAACACATCAAAATAACCACCACTTGTTCTACGAATGAATAGAGTATGATCACATGTAGACTTATGGAACCCCATAGTAAGGAGAGTAGAGGAGAGTTTGAGGTACCATTGGCGCGAAACCTGTTTAACTCCATATATAGACTTATTCAACTTGCAAACTGCATTGTCCAATAAGTGTTGTCCTTTCAAATCAGCATAACCGGGAGGGAGTTTGATGAAGATCTCCTCATCTAGATCCCATTCAAGAAAGCATTAGAGATGTCTAGCTGAGCAAAAAACCAACCCTTCTGATTTGCAACTGCAATCAATATCCAAACTATTGAAAGCTTAACTACATGAGAGAACGTGTCACTATAGTCAACCCTCTCTTTTTGAGTGAAACCTTGAGCTACTAACCGAGTTTTGTAGCGTTCAATCTCACCAGTAGACTAATATTTGATTTTAAACAACCATTTGTAACCAATGGCTATTTTACCTCTAGAAAGATCACAAATACTCCAAATTTGAGTCCTTTAAAGAGAACCGATCTTCTCACCCATCGCCTTATACCATAACAGATCTTGCTTAGCCTCTAAATATTATTTCAGTTCTTTGACTTTGGTAATGGCATTAGGGAGAGCTCGAAATGTGTTTAATAAGTATGAATAAGAGATATCGTTTGCCATAGGATACATATAAGTAGGAGAAATAATATTATAACTGTGATAATCCTATAAATTAGAGGTTTTAAATAACAATTTCTTCATCACCACACAAACTACGAGTGCACAACTATGTCACTTGAGTACTTAGGGATCGTATCCACAAAAAAGTTTGGTATTTTAAGTCTAAACGCTTCAAAAGCTAAAATGATTAGTGTTTTGGGGTTTTGGTTGTTTATGATTTGATCCAAGCAAATATAGAAATAAGTAAATAAGGAAACAAAAAAATGGAAACAAGCAAGAAAATGAAACTTAACCAAATCAAATAAGGAAACTTTATAAATCTAAAACTAGGGCTGGACAAATAAACCAGAACCAAAAAACGAACCGAAGCCGACCGAAAAAAAGAAACTGAATCCGAACCGAAACCCTAAAAAACCCGAATGGATAGTAAATTTTAATATCCAAATAAGCGAAACCGAACCGAACCGAAAAATATGGATACCCGAAATATCTGAAGATAAGTCTATATTTTGAATATTTATTAGTATTTTTTATTATTTGATATATTTTTAATGTTTAATATTAGTTTTTTGGATATGTAATATATTTTTAATGTTTTATTCTTAATTTTATGTTTTATTTATAAGAAGAATTTGAATATTTATTATTATATTTGAATATTTAATATGTTTTTAAATTTTAATATTAATTTTTAAATTTTAAATTTTATTTTTTGAATTTTTAGAATTAATTTTCATATATTTAATATATTTTACGGATATCCAAAATCAAACCAAACCCGAAAGGAACCGAACCGTACCCGAAGCGAAAAAATAAAAATAACCGAATGGATCCTCTAAGGCTCAACCCGAAAAACCGAACCCAAACGCCCACCCCTATCTAAAATATTAGGTCTTTGGAAGATTTTATTATTGGATCACATGATCTAGTTGGTTCGGTTCTAAAAGTGATATTAATGCCCCATCTTAAACTCGACAATGGTTGCTTCGCCGTACCCCACTCTCGTGGTGAATTAGAACCCTTAGCCACACGACTGTAGTAACCAAGGGTGATGAAATTGATTCCCATGGTGACTAACAAACTTAAGCAAACACAATGGCAAAGAACAATTTCTCAAAATGAAAGAAGGAAAACGGCATAGAGAACTTTTCCCATATCAGGGAAGAGATGGATATCGAGGTGGTAGAGGCAGATTAAGTAGTAGCCATAACAAAGAAAATATTGAGTGCTTCAAGACTCACATATCGGGTCATTACAAGAATGAGTTTCCAACGTGGGAAAGAAATGCAAACTATGTTGAATGAGAGAAACATGTGCTGTTAATGGCTCAAACTGATCAAAGATATTGGTTAATACGAACACGTGTGGCACCTTGACTTAGGTTGCAGCTATTGAATTTAGATATTCGATTGATTTATTTAGCTTTACAACTGTACAGATTTATACAAAACTAAGACGAGCAAAATAAGGAAAGAGATATGTACAGGAAACATATATGGAAGATACTTGTTCTAGAATGTACAAAGAGAAAATATCTCTAACGGTAATGACTTAACAGTAATGTCTCTAATACACTCCCTCAAGATGGACAGCTATTAGAGAGACTAATCTTGACAAGAAGACGTTGGAACTGCCTCCGTGGTAATGACTTGGTGAGAGCATCAGCTAGTTGATATGCCGCTGTAACATGAGTGACACGGAGCTGTCCGCTCTGAGCAAATTATCTAACGAAGTGATAATCCAAGGCTATGTGCTTCATCCTCGAGTGAAACACAGAATTGGCAGCAAGATATGTAGCCCCGAGGATGTCACAGTAGATGACTATTTTTGCCGGGATAGTGAGACCGAGTTCCTGAAGAAGAGACATGATCTAGCAGACTTCCGAAGTAGTGTCAGCAACCGTCCAATACTCTGCTTCGATAGATAATGTATGCACCGGTGGAGGTGTAATCATCTCTGTTACCTGCCCAGTCTGCATCAGTAAATGCATGGAGAGATGGGACACCACCTGAGCGAAGATGCATGCCATGATCAAGTGTGCTTGCAAGATAATGGAGAAGACGCTTAACAGCGGACCAATGATCATTTGTCTGGGCATGCATGAACTGAGACAACTTGTTGATTGCATAGGAGATGTCGGGGCGAGTCAAGGACAAGTACTAGAGACTGCCAACGATCATCCGGTACTCCGTGGGATCGGGTAACTGTGTACCAGTGCGCAGCGTGAGGGAGACAATGGGGCATAAGGGCGTGGAAACATGTTTAGCATCCTCCATTTTGCATTTGCTCAAAGAGATATGCAATATAGTGGTGTTGCGTTAGTAGTAAGCTAGAGTGATTACGAACAACTTCAATACCAAGAAAATAGGAAAGATCACCCATATCTTTTAAGAAAAACGAGATGAAAGGGAAGTGATAAACCGGGTTATATGAGGCGAGCTGTTAGCAGTCACAATGATGTCGTCGATGGTAAATTGATTCTTTACTCCACACACTCTTATTGTCTAAGAAGAGTGAGGTAAAGATTGGTGGAGATGAGATGATGGGGATATGGGTATAATGTCGAACCAACTCAGGATGATGCTAGCGACAGTAATACTCTATAATGTCTATTCTAAGTCTAAGAGGAGCGAACACTATCACTGAACGATCCTATTTTAAACATGCTAAGAGGGGGTCAATTGTAGAAAGGGTAAATACTAAAAAGACAGATAATTAACGATAAACAATTCAAAGAGAAACGCTAGGCAGTCAATCAGGCAATTGATTTTAGGAACTAAGTCCTAATTCTATGTGCTTAATTTCATCCAATACGGCTATCTCAGATCTATAGTATTCTAAATTGATTTAAACCGCTCTCGCGTGATTAACACCTATCCAGATGATGCTAACACCGCGCTCTCACGTCCGCATGCTAAAACATAATCTAGATGCATTACGATCCCTAGTTCAATCACCCTAAAAAAACTATCCATTCAGATTGATATTTCAGGACTGGAGAAGACATGAACTGAATCCTATCTAACCCTCTCGGGCTTAGAAGTCTTCTTTAGATCAATGAATGGATTGACCAAATCCAACCAAGCCTTAAGAGCATCTTATTGCATGAAGATACTTGTGATTCCAAGCCCTAAACACACAGATCTAGAACCTAAACACCCTAATCTTTGCCAATCAACCACCTAGAAGGTGACTACTCACAATCCATAGAAGAAACACAAAGATCTATAAAGAAATTGTGTTTTTCCATAGTTGAGATGAACAAGAAAAGGTAAAAGAAGATTGAAATAACAACTAACACAAAATCAATGCGAATCAACCAGATCTAACACAAACTAGCAAGATCTAACAAAACCAGCAATAAACAAGAAGATCTAACAAAAGCAAGAAGAGAAATAAACTTAGAAACAAGATTAAACTTAAGATCTCAAAGGAAAATGCATTACAAAGTATCAAAATGGTAAGAACAAGTGAGAGAGAAAAGAGGGAGGCACAAAATGGAACTAAAGTGACTCTCTTTAGGGTTTTAGAAGCAAATGAGTATTTATATTGAGGCTAAAAGGGGTAAAAACGAGATAGAATTAGGGTTTTGGAGATTTTCTCTCAGGTAAGTTCTGGATTGGTCAAGGGGTGACCGATCCTGGCTTAGTCTTTGACCGATCCTACTGAATAGAGCACTCCTGACCGATCCTGACTCTGCTGCTGACCGATCCTGAAGACAGGACAAGTCCTGACCGATCCTGGATGAAGCCTGACCGATCCTGAAGACAGGACAAGTCCTGACCGATCCTGGATGAAGCCTGACCGATCCTAGCTGCTGAAAACGTTGATTCTTGGCTCTTTGATCCGTTTTAACTCCCGAATGATGCACAAGTCCTTCTTAAACACCTGAGATGCAAAATATATACAAATGCAAGCCTAAATGGACCTAAATGCATCCTAAACTACTTAAAACCGAATGAAAACAAGGCTTAAAAGGCGATAAAAACCACATATATCAGTCGACATAGACGAGAACATAGAGGAGAATGGTGCCCTGTTTGAGTATGAAGAGCGAGGAGTCGGCAAGCGAGTTGGTGAACTCGACTTGGAGAAGAAATGTGCGCAATTCTGTATACCATGCTTGGGGTGCCTGTTTAAGCCCATAAACCGCTTTGCGTTGTTTGCACACCGCATTGGTGTGATCCTTATCCTGAAAACCTTGTGGTTGTGCCATATACACTTCCTCGTCTAGATGACCTTGGAGAAAGGCATTGTTGACATCAAGTTGTTTCATCGCCCAACCATGGGTAACATCTGCACTAAGGATAATCTAAATCGTTGTTGGCTTCCCAACGGGACTGAACGTCTCATGGTAATCCACTCCAGGACGTTGGTGGTATCCCTTAGCTACCAGTCGTGCTTTGTAGTGCTCAAACGATCCATCAGCCCTGCGTTTGATCATAAAGATCCACCTGCAACCAACAACATTAGATGCATTAGCGTGATCAACTAAATCCCAAGTGTGATTTTTGAGTTGTGAATTAATTTCTTCTGTCATGGCTGCTCGCCAGTTGTCACTCTTGAGGGTCTGTGTGGGTGTTTTTGGAATCCGTTCAGGAGATGATGATGCACAAACAGTGAGGTTGAGCTTCTGGACCGGGCGACGAACACATGAGCTTTGTCTGGTCGGAGGTAACGATGGTTATGCGGAGGCAGAGAGGGAGCCGGAGATGCTGGTGGGGGCTGGGGTGGAGACGAAGCTGGTGAGAGAGGCGGAGTGTTGGGAGGAGCAGTGGCTGGTATCAACGATATAGTGGGAGTAGTCGACGTCCGTGATGTAGAATTCTGGGAGGACGCTAGTGCTGGAACCAGAGGGGTTGGTGTTGTGACAGATATTCGAACTGGTGTGACAACAAGAGAGCTAGCTAGAGGATCCAAAGCAGGCTCAGAGAGCTATTCGGAGACTGTGAGAGGCAATTTGACGGTGAAAGGGAAAATTGCTTCATGAAAGAGCACATGTCTAGACACAAAAATACAGTTAGTAGACTGATCGAGACACAAATAGGCACTTGGAGATAGTGAATACCCTAAAAAGACACATGGTGAAGATCTAGCATCAAGTTTATGAGAAGTATACGGTTTGAGCCACATAAAGCATAAGCAACCGAAAATGCGTAACTTTTCATAATTAGGTGAGTAACCGTATAATCTAGAAAAAGGAGATGCAAATCAAGTAAGGGTGTAGGCATGCGATTAATCAGATAGACGGCGGTACCAAAAGCATAAGTCCAATAGGTCTTAGGAACCAATGCATGCGAGAGAAGGGCTAAACAAGTCTCAACAATGTGTCGATGATGCCTTTCTGCAATTCCATTGTGCTCGGGAGTATGAGGCGGACTAGTCATGTGAGATATGCCATGGCTCGCAAGAAAGGTCCTAAGACCAATGTATTCACCCCTATTGTCTGTATAAAGCGTGGTAAAAACATGCGATTTTTAATGGATAGAGCCATGTATACCTAGTGAAAGATCAAGAAAAATAACATAATACTTAAAACCATCAATAGAATTAATCAGAGATGTCCAAACATCAGAAAACACAATCTCAAGAGGTCTACAAGACAACAACGTAGAAGAGCTAATAGGAAGCTTGTGCATTTTGTGAATGGAACAAGCATTGCATGGAGAAGCAAGTACGACATTAGAAGAAGTAGGTAAGTGAAACAGAGATACTAGTTTTTGGAGAATGGGGAGTGCAGGATGACCCAGCCTGGAGTGCCAATCTGAGAGGCTCGCCTTGATAGTCGAGGCATAAGCTAGCGACGGTCGTTGGGATGAGCTCCGGGGAGGCCACTCGTAGATGCCATCCCTAGGGGTTCCTTCCAGCCGAAGAGCCCCCGTGTGAAGGTCCCCCACATGAAAATATGTTGGGGAAAAAGTGACTGCTACATTATTACTTGAACACAATTGAAACTCTGAAAGTAAATTCTTAGTCAAGGAAGAAACATATAAAACATTATTAAATAAAAAAGGAGTAGTATAAGAGGGAAGAGATAAAGAACCCGAGTGCATAATTGGTAATGAAGATCCATCACCAAGAAGCACATCACTACCGGAGTTATACGGACTATGATACAAGAGATTAGCTAGATCCGAGGTCATATGGTGGGATGTGCCCGAGTCTAGGAGCCATGTAGAGGAATCATTAAGCATAGCAGCATTGGCCCTTGGTTGCCACTGTGGCGTTTGATGTTGTGCTGCCACGGCGAGGGAAGAAGCGGAGGTTGCGACCATGTTTGTTGATGCGGCTGTTGGTGATTTTGGTGATTGCCGGTACCGTCGCGAATGATTCTGAAGTCGGGACAGAATTTGGCACTATGACCAACTACTCCACATGCTTGACATTTCCCAAGATATGGTTTAGTAAATGTTACCATACGATCGAGATCCATTCGGCGCTGAGGGAGGACGATAATGTTGTTGCGGGTACTGTTTCGGCGAGTTTCGAGGTCTCCCATCAGCAGCATTTGCAACCACAGGTGTGATGCTCACAGTGATGCCTTGACACATAAGCATGGCCTCTCTGTTGAGGAGCCTTTCAAACAGCTCAACAAAGGATACAGGGTTGTCTCGTCCGTTAACAGTGTCTATTTCTGCCTTGTATTCTTCTCCTAACCCCGCCAAGATCTGCTCTATGAAGTCTTCCTGATCAAGGGGTTTGCCCAATAAAACCAGATCATCAGCTTTAACCTTCATGAGGCGCATAAATTCAATGATGGTCTTGTTGCCTTTCACACATGTATGTAGTTGATATTTCAACTGTTTGATATGGCCTCTGGAGGGAGTACCTAACGCTGCAGCAAGAGAATCCCAGACTTCTCTGGTAGTTGTCGATGTTGATACTAGTGTTTGAACCGGGAGAGAGATTGTGCCTATCATAGCACTGTAAAGGAGTCGATCCTGTCTTCTCCAAGAAGTAAACAACGGATTCGGAGAGGCTTGACCATCGACCAACAGAGTTGGAGCAGGAGCATCCGCCGAAACTTCTATGAAGTGATGAAGTGATGCAGTTCGTGACCCTCCAAGAGGGCTCTGACCTGTCTACACCACATCAAATAGTTTTGGGTGGTAAGCTTGGTCACATAAGACATGTTGACAGAAAGTAATGTACTTTGTGGATCACGAGTATTAAAAATAGAGGTGCATTCCGCAAAGGTGTCATAAGCCATGAGAAAGAAAGAGTGAAATCAGGTTTTGTAATGTATGGATAGGAGATATAAATAAATGACAGTGAAGAAACTGTGAAACAAAAGAAAGAATAAATAGCAACAGAGAGGAGATGAAGATGACGGCGATGGAGAGAAAAATAGGGTAAACCTATATTTGCTCTGATACCATATTAAATTTAGATATTCGATTAATTTATTTAGCTTTAAAATTGTACAGATTTATACATAACTAAGACGAGCAAAAAAAGGAAGGAGATATATACAGGAAACATATATGGAAGATACTTATTCTAGAAGGTACCAAGAGAAAATATCTCTAACGGTAATGACTCAACGGTAATGTCTCTAACAGCAGCAACCACAACCACATATGCGGAAAAAAACCGGTTCATCTAATTCGATAAAAAATTTCACCAATACGACAAAGTTGGAGACGACAGGAAAATGCAAGTGGAAAGAAAGGGCAATCTTAGACTGGAATATCTTGGGTTTACTATGATGAGTGTAGGGAAATTGCAACAAAAGGCGTTGAAGATTGTAATTGAAGAAGATGAGTACAAAGTGTGGCACAAGTAGCAAAGAAGGGTGATAATGAAATCGTTGATATCAAGAAACAGAATTTACTCATGAATATAGTAAGGTGTATGTTGTTTGGAATGAGAGTTCCACTAAGTTCTGGCCAGAGGTAGCTCAATATGTATTGCACATTTTAAATTGAAGTCCAACCATGATATTGGGAAATGTAACACCAGCCAAAAGGTGGACCAAATACAAGCCATCAGTTGAAGACTTGCGAGTCTTCAGGTGTACCGCATTTTCCTTCATACCGTATGAGAAGCACATCAAACTCGATGAGAAAAGTATGTCGTGTGTAATGTTTGGAGTCAACAACGAATCAAGAGCATATCGTATATATGATCCATAATAGAAATTGATTGTAATCAGTAGAGATGTGAGGTTCGATGATATCAACAATGGAATTGCGAGGAGAGTACCAAAAATAGCAAGTTTTTCGAAAAAGAAGAAGAAGAAGAAATGCATCCGACTGAGGGCAGATGTGAAATTGAATGAAATACTAATGCTAGAGAAGAATAAGGAAACAAATTTGTACTTTAGGAACTGCCAATCACTCATGAGCTACCGAACAATATTTGAATCAGCACAAGAAGTTGCTCCAAACACACACAAGGAAACATAACAGAAAGGAATGAACAAAAACCTATATGGATGAAGGATGATGAATCTGAGAAAATGAGATATACCAATGAAGAACGTTGTCAGTGACTGGATGCTTTGTTCGTTTGAGAAAATGATACAAGAAGGTTTGAAGAAGTAACCCAGCATAATAAGTGGAGGAAAGCTATATAAGTAGAAATCAAGTCTGTCGAGGATAATGACACTTGGAAACTTATCGATCAGTCTATAGAAGCAAAGGTCTTTGGAGTTAAATGGATATATAAAACTATACTCAATGAAAAGGGAGAAGTGGGCAAGTATGTAGCAAAAGGATTTCATCAAACTCATGTTGTGGAGTAGCTTGATCAGGTTATTACTTGGAGTTTCAGCTCAAAAGGGTTGGAGTGTGTACCATCTAGATGGGAAGAGTGCGCTCCTGCAAAAAGAGCTCAATGAAGATGTCTATATTGAAAAACCGAGAGGTTTTGGATTAAAGGAAAGATTGAGAAAGTCCTCAAGTTGAAGAAAGGTATGTTATATGGTCTATGACAGGCACCAATGACTTGGTACAACCGGTTCGAAGGTTACTTTATGAGGGAAGGATTCACAAAGTGTTACTGTGAACACACATTATTTATTGAATATCAGAGGAGGTGATGTACAAATCGTAATAATGTACGTCGATGATCTTATATATGCAAGCATCTCCAGTAAAATGGCTGAGGAGTTCAAGGCATCAATGATGGGAGGGAGATTCATTGAAAAGTTTAAGGCATTTTGTCATTTCCCAAATGTTGGTGGGAAAGTCTTTCAAAAGTTGTCATACACCCTATGATGACTTATCACATAAATGCTTCATTTTTCTAGAAGTTTATGTAATCCACACGTGATTTAGGAAGCTTTTGATACTAGAATTTGGGTCTTCAATATAGTTACTTCAAATGTTGGTCTCATGTTCTAGCTCATAGCTCGATCCTATTGAATAGGCTCTTGATTTAGTATAGCTCCAAGAGTACCCATCACGAGAATTGGTTCGGTTTAGTCTCAAACCTAGAAGCACGGGAACATCATCAGAGATTATAATATCATTAGTGGAAGGTTACACTTGTTGCGGATTAATCAGACTTTAAACCCTGCATTCAAAACCAATTCTGATCTCTTTCGAGTCGATAAAGAAGAAGAAATCGATGACCAAACAAGAAATTGAATAAAGATTGACAATCCAGTTTACTTCAGTTTGATCAGAGTTTCTATATAACAGAGCCTAAACTAACGAATTTCAATTATCGTAACAAGAACAAACGAAGAACATATAACTCTACAAAGTTAGAAACACCAAGACATTTATCCAGTTCAGGAGGAAAATAACTCCCTACGTCTGGCCGAGGCTATAGCTCGGAATTCACTAATATGATCGAGTCTTTACACGAGATGAAACTGAGATAAACCTCTCAAGAAAACACTTCCTCCCTTCAGCTTACGAATAAAACCCACCCTGGTAAAACCCTCACCAACAACGATTTACAGCTAGCTACAAGAAGAAGGAGATACAAGCTACCCTGAATACTGAATCCCAATACTCTCACCAGAATATCTCTCTCAATTCAAGTTTCCCTCTCTCTCTCTCTCTCTCTGTTTTTCTCTATCGATTCTTGCTTCAAGAAGCTTCTCCTTTACTTATGAACCAGCTGGAGAAAGACGTTAGCCTCAACTTTCAAAACGATAACGTTTTAGTTAACACTCTGGTTTAACTAACATAACGACATAACCAACTGATCCTCAAGATAACCGGCTGCAATAGAAGATCAAACCGATATAACCAACAAACTCCACCTGGTTTGCTCTTCGACAAAAAAACAAACGAACCATATTAGCAAACTCCACCTCGGTAGTGACTCTGCCCAACTATATCTCAGTAACCCCCATCAAGCTGAGTAGTTCTCTGAACTTATTAACCGGTAGAGTCTTAGTAAACACATCAACTAGATTCACACTTGTGTGGACTTTGAATAGCTCGAGATCACCATTCCGGATGCAATCTCGAATAAACTGAATCCTGATTGCCATGTGCTTTGTACGATCATGGTGAACATTATTCTTGGCTAAAGCCAAAGCACTCTGAGAATCACACCCAATGTCAACAAACTCTTGACCGAAACCAAACTCTGCACTTAATCCTTTTAACCAAGCTGCCTCTTTTGCTGCTTCAGTTAGGGACAAGAACTCTGATTCAGTTGTAGATAATGCCACTACTTTCTGTAAACAAGATTTCCAGCTGATGACATTACCACCTGCCAAGAATGTATACCCTGATATAGATCTCCTTTTGTCTAGATCAGCAGCATAATCTGCGTCACAAAAACCATTTATGCAAATGTTTTCTCCTCTTTTGTAGGTAAGACACATTCTAGTTGATCCTCTGAGATAACGAAGAATCCATTTAACCGCATTCCAGTGGTCTTTTATTGGGTTACTCATGTATCTGCTAACAACTCCGATAGGATAAGCGAGATCAGGTCGAGTGCCAATCATACCGTACATTAGGCTTCCAACCGCGTTGCAATATGGAACTGTCTTCATATACGATTCATATTTGGCCCTCTGATCCTCAGTAGTTGCAGATAGCTTAAACTGAACTCCTAAGGGAGTGTTTACAGACTTACATTGATCCAAGATGTATGTCTTAAGAACCTTTTCGAAATAATCCTCCTATGATAGTTTAAGTGTTCCTGCTTTTCTGTCCCTGATGATGCTTATGCCTAAAATCCTTCTAGCATGACCCAAATCCTTCATTTCAAACTTACTGCTCAGTTGATCTTTCAGAGTACTAATCAACTTCATATCTTTGCTCGCCACAAGCATATCGTCAACGTATAATAAGAGCTTCACATACGTCCCTGAGAAATTCTTGATGTAAACACACTGGTCCAAAATGCTCCTGTAGAAGCCTATTTCCAGCATGAAGTCATTAAACTTCTGATTCCATTGCCTAGGACTTTGTTTAAGGCCATACAAACACTTCCTCAATAAGCAGACCATATCCTCTTTCCCTTTAACCACATAACCTTCAGGCTGATGCATAAAGATTTCCTCTTCTAACTCTCTATGTAGAAAAGCAGTTTTAACATCTAGTTGTTCTAATTCTAGATCTCCTTGAACAACCACATATAGAAGATACCTGATAGAGACATGTTTGACTACTGGAGAAAATATCTCGTTGTAATCAATTCCTTCAGTTTGAGCATACCCCTTAGCCACCAATCTAGCTTTAAATCTAGGATCTTCAAAGTTTTCTAATCCTGGTTTTCTTGTAAAAATCCATTTGCAGCCAATGATCTTCCGATCCCTTGGTTTGTTTACCAGAATCCAGGTCTCGTTTTTATATAATGAGTTCATCTCCTCATCAGCTGCAAGCTTCCATTCCCTTTTCTTTGGATTTCTCATTGCAGTTTTTAATCATCTGGTTCTAATACATCCCCATCTTCAGCAACTTGAAGAGCCATTCCAATATATGATTCTTCAATTAACCTTGAAGGCTTCTTGATTTCCCTTCTTCCTCTGTCTCTTACTAACCGATAGCTTCCTGGCTCTTCTTCTTGTTCCACATCTGCTTCTATCTCTTCATCATCATCTTGTCCTTCAGATGTGTGTTCTGTTGTTCCTGAGTCTTGAATCTCAGTCTCACGCTCTCCTCCTGCTGTCAGTTTTGAAGTTTCTTCTTCTATTTCTAAGAAGCTGATATCTGGTGACTGTCTTTCTTCACTTTTCTCCAATATCAGATCCTTATAGCATTCATCCTCCTTGAATGTTACATTTCTGCTCACGAGACTCTTCTTGTTCTCAAGCGACCAGATTCTATAGCCTTTAACTCCAGTCTCATAACAGAGGAAGATTCCTCTCTTTGCTCTTGGTTGTAATTTTCCTTCATCTGTATGGAAAAAACACACCCAACCAAACCTTTTTAGTTTACAATAATCTGGTGAGAGTTTAGACCATACCTGTTCAGGAATATCATCATCAATAGCAGAGGATGGTGATCGATTTATCAAATACACAGCCGTGTTAACAACTTCCGCCCAAAACACTTTTGGTAATCCGGATTCATCTAGCATGCTCCTAACTCTTTCCAGTATTGTCCGGTTCATTCTTTCTACAACCCCGTTCTATTGGGGTGTGTAAGGAATTGTGAGATGCCTTGAGATTCCATGTTTGATGCAGTAGCTATCAAATTCCTTGTTGCAAAACTCCAAGCCGTTGTCCGTCCTTAGCTTGCAAACTTTAAGACCTGTTTGAGTTTCAACCAAAGTTTTCCATTCCTGAAACTTATCAAAAGCTTGATCTTTAGTTTTCAGGAAAAACACCCATACTTTTCTAGAATAATCATCAATTAAACTCAGAAAATAATGGCATTTGCCTAAGGAAGATGGTGTATTTTGAGAACCCCAAAGATCAGCATGAATGTAATCCAAACAACCCTTTGAAGTATGAGCTCCTGTTTGAAAACTCACTCTATGTGCCTTTCCCTTTACGCAACTCTCACAGAATGGTAAGCTTGATATCTTTTCCTTTCCTAAGTATCCCTTCTTGACCAAAGCATTCAAGCCTTTTTGATTTAGGTGACCCATTCTGCTATGCCACAGTTTTGTCTCATCTTCCTTGATTGTCAGATTGACTTCTCCTGTGTAGGTTTCACCTTGGAGATAGTACAATGAACCATTCTTTCTTGCCTTGAGAATTGTTCTACATCCTTTCCTCACTTTTAGACTTCCATTTTCAGATCCAAATGAACAACCTTGGTTTTCAAATGTTCCTAATGACAACAAGTTTCTGCTAAACTGTGGAACATATCTGACATCGCTAATTGATACATATGATCCTTCTGCAGTCTTGATCTTAATGGTACCGATGCCTTTTATTTCCGACATTGACTCGTTTGCCACTCGAACCTTACCACCTTCACATTCATTCAGAACTGTGAACCAGTCTCTTCTTGGAGTCATGTGGAACGTACATCATGTGTCAAGAATCCACACCTCATCGAATTTTTGTGCCTCTACAACATTTGCTTCAGATACTGTTAGAGATTCAACATATTCAACTCCACTCACTGAAGCTGACTCCCCCTTTGTTTGACTGTCCTCATGATTCCTGTATTGTCCTCGCTTCGGGCAATTTTGCTTAAAATGACCCTCTGCTCCACAAGTCCAGCAGGTAAGCTTTCTCTCTTTTGATTTTGACCTTGATCTACCCATGTGCTTAGATTTAGATTGATATTTATGAGGTTTCCTTCCTCGTTGACTTGAGTGAACATATAGACCTTCACCAGTAGTCTTGTTTCCCTTTCCTGAATCAATCAGTTCCAGTTGTTTGGAATGAATTGCTTCCACCACTTCATCGAGCGTTATAGTCGTTTTACCATATCTCAAACAATCTTGCAGTTGATCAAACTGCTTTGGTAGAGACATTAGAAGAAGAATGGCCTGATCTTCATCTGAAATATTGACCTTAACATTACTCAAATCTGTGATTATCCTCAGGAACTCATCAATGTTGCCTTCACTTGTCAACGTGTCTTTCATCTTAAACCCATACAGTTTTTGCTTCAAATAGATCCTATTTGGTAGAGCTTTTGACATGAACATGGAATCAAGTTTCCTTAGCATCTCTGCCACTGTAGGAAATGCAATTACCTTTCTAAGGACCGTATCAGCCAAACTCAGTATAAGCGTGCTTCGAACTTTTCTTTACTTCTCTGAGATCGTAGGATCTGCCTTTTCTGTTTGACCCTCCTTAGAACCACCATCTACCTCTTTACCTGTCTTTCCCTCTTCTTCCTTTACTGTAGATATATTTCTTTCTAATTCTTCTTCTTGAATCCTTAGCGCATCTGTCAAACCCAACAGCTCAAGATGAGCTAAGATCTTCTCCTTACATAGGTTATAATCGATCAATCCATTGAAATTCTCGATTTCGTTTCTTGCCGATGACATTGCGGAATATACTTGATCGACTTAATGAAATCAAGAATAGATCCTCAAAACCTGAGGCTCCGATACCACTTGTTGCGGATTAATCAGACTTTAAACCCTACATTCAAAACCAGTTCCGATTCGAGTCGATAAAGAAGAAGAAATCGATGACCAAACAAGAAATTGAATAAAGATTGACAATCCAATTTACTTCAATTTGATCAGAGTTTCTATCGCAATTAACAGAGCCTAAACTAACGAATTTCAATTATCGCAACACAAGAACAAACGAAGAACATAGAACTCTACAAAGTTAGAAACACCAAGACATTTATCCAGTTCAGGAGGAAAAAAACTCCATACATCTGGCCGAGGCTATAGCTCGGAATTCACTAATATGATCGAGTCTTTACACGAGATGAAACTGAGATAAACCTCTCAAGAAAACACTTCCTCTCTTCAGCTTACAGATAAAACCCACCCTGGTAAAACCCTCACCAACAACGATTTACACCTAGCTACAAGAAGGAGATACAAGCTACCCTGAATACAGAATCCCAATACTCTCACCAGAATATCTCTCTCTATTCAAGTTTTTTTCTCTCTCTCTCTGTTTTTCTCTATCGATTCTTGCTTCAAGAAGCTTCTCCTTTACTTATGAACCAGCTGGAGAAAGACGTTAGCCTCAACTTTCAAAACGGTAACATTTTAGTTAACACTCTGGTTTAACTAACATAACGACATAACCAACTGATCCTCAAGATAACCGGCTGCAATAGAAGATCAAACTGATATAACCAACAACATTGTTACGTCTCTTCCACTATGTGATCGCGGCGAGGTCTCTAATGGTCAGATCGGACCTGGGGCGGGCCGACTTCATAGGGATATGCAGAATCCAAGAATCACTCCACATTTTGGCTGCTCACCTAGAACCAATGGTTCTCCTCACTTCTATTCGGAGGAGAAATCTAGATGTCTTACTTCACTACCCAAAAGATGGAGAATATGAGTCTCACTCCTCAAGCGAATTTGTTGTTTGATAATCTGATAATAACGTTCTTTGAAAACTTTATAAAGGAGAGATGAAGGAAATTGGATTAAGCACCATAGTTTTTTTCATATTAAAGCAAGGTTAATGTTGTGCAAGTCGTTGAACCCTACACATCCTCTTCAGTCTCCGACAAATTTTTTTGAGCTCCACCAAAAATTAGAAATCGCACTCTTAAACTTGTCAATAATGCCTCAAGAGAGGAGGATATACAACATAATATATGTTGGAACGGCTTGAGTTACAAATTTGATGAGAACCTCTTTTTCTCCTTTTGATAGGAATTTGTAAACCATGAACTAACTCGGTCATTCAAACAGTCTTGTACAGTTACATAAAGAATTCTCTTAGAGCCACATAAATGTTCCGGAAAACCCAAGTTCATTCCCATGCCTCCTTCTGTTATGATCCATTAGACTTTTTAATATTTCATGTATTAAAATCCACAAAAATGATGATTTGCCCTCATTACGTTGTTTACATGATGCCTCTTCATAGGCCTTAATGATACCAAAGATCTCAATACATTGTGGAATGTCTGCTTTGCAGAAGAAAAGACTATCGTCATCGAAAAGTAGATGAGAAGCTATTAGATTGCTCCATAATCCTTAACTCGATAATCATATTTTCTTTGTCCGCTCCCTTGAGGAGGGAGACAAGGGTATCAGTACACAAAATGAACATATGGTGAGAGTGTGTTCCTTTGCCTAATTCCCCTAGTTAGCTTGATCATGCCCTAGACTCCATTAATTGATATCTATTAGGATAGTAAGGATACACAAGTCATGATCATCTTGACCCATTTGACTGAAAAACCTAGGTTTAACATTAAGGTTTCAATAAAACTTAATTCAACATGGTGATAGGCTTTATGTAATACCCATCTTTGACTAGTCAGTCTAAGGATTCAAGAATTTGATCGGTAAAGGCGGGAAGTCTTCAAGAAAAGGGAAATTTGGCTGAGTAAGAGAAAAATGTTTGGGTCGGTAAGTAAA
>OVAO01000776.1:0-18408 GCA_900406285.1 Biscutella auriculata | reverse complement strand
ATGGATCTAGTCATTTCGATTGAAATGTGTGCTATTTCAGTCAACTTCCCTATTAAAAATACCTTCATCCTCATTTTAGCTATCTCTGTTTGCAAATCATTAACTTTAAAAAGTTGAATTTGTGTCACTTGCAAGTCTTCCATATATTTGTTTTTAATCAGAAAACGGGCTAACTTTGCCAGATTAGCCCCTCTACTCATTGCCCTTAACCTTCCAAGATTATCATTTCCTAAAATTTGAGACAGTTGATCCTCTTTCGGGTTCGCGAAACTAGACTGACTACCACTATCAGCTAGATGTGCAGCCTTTGCTTTTAATGAGATATCATAAATGATAAGTCACTCATTATGATGAAATCAGTATTCATCGACGTTTAAGAATATAGTACTTTTCAGCAGCATTTGTATTAACTGGAGAACCATCTTTTTTAGTTCGAGACTTCGACGATACCTTCAGCCTCGTCTCAGACTCCTTTTTTCTGTATATCCATAAGATGTATATTACATACCTTTACACAAGCAATATAGAGAGAATAATGACCTTACCATATCTTCAGCAAGTCTAACCATTCCTTTCCGGCTACAAGTATGAGGAATTTGAGTGCTCCTTTTTTCTTGTATGAATCACTCACAACCTACAAAATAATACTTCATTTATAAGTGACAAATAAAACAGTTTCAATTGGATACTTAAGTGTACCTGGAATTCTGAGCTCGTCTTTAGTTTGACAAACTTAGTCCATTCCGCAGGAGTAACATTCTTGGGCCTCAGCTTCATCCTATGTTGGTTACTCCTTGCACTCCTTATCCGAGTACCAACCTTGATTTTGATGCCCTCCATAGACAACCCATCTGCCTAAATACAGTAGCCCTTTGATATTCCTCCTCTAGATCAAACCTTGCCTGCACTCAATGATAACCAAAGTTTGTAAGATTACGCTATACTTCATTCATTCGGACAATATTAACTGTAAACATAGTAGATAACTTACTTGAATAGATTTCCAAAGAACAATTTTCATCTCTGTGGTTATATTCCTCCAATCATCTATTACGATTGGAACGTGTTCACGAACCAATGGCCCCAAGTATGATGACAACTTAACAGATCCTGGACCACAGGGTTCTCCCAATCAGTGAAATCAACTCTTTTTCACATTCGAATATCTACCAATGTTTCTCATCCTAGTTGGTCCTCACCGTCTTTTTGCCTTGGGTTGAACTTCTTCAGTTTGTACACCTTTATTTATAACATTGTCAACATAGGCATCTACAGTCTTATCAGCTTCAATATTGTCTTCCTCCATATCTTCCTGATGACCAGTTTCAATATTGTCTTGATCCATGTCTTCCTCATTAGCATTCTCGTTATCATTCCGCTCCTCGTCATGCGCATCCTCATCCTCATCCTCATTCTCATTCTACTCATTTTCCTCTTCGTCCTTCTTATTCGAATTATGCTCTTCGTCCTTCTCATTCTCATTGTGTTCTTCGTCCTTCTCATTCTCATTCTGCCCTTCTTCCTTCTCATTTAACTCTTCGTCCTTCTCATTCAACTCTTCGTCCTTCTCATTTTCATTATCATCGTGGCCCTTCACATTCTCAACCTCAATCTCATTCTGTCTCGACTCAATGAATTCAATCTCATAATCTTTATCTGGTGTTTTCCTTTTCTTTCCTTTTCCATTTCCCCTTACTTTTTGCTTCTTCTTACCCATCTTAATTCACCTACAAACATATATAAATTAATGTCATCATCTTGAAATAATCAACAAAACAAACAACAATAAAATGAGACACATGATATAGATTCACAGAAAAACTCCAAGCAACACTCAATATTTCATACACGAAGCAAATCAAGGCACATAATATAGATTCACACCTAAATTCCTTCACAATCTATTCTAGCACTAGGAGCCTCATCCATAACAGTTCCATATCCATATGTACTAGTAGTGGTCCAATATCCGCTTGCACATCATCAATTTCTTCACCAGTATATCTTCTAGTAAGACATTTCATGACAACAGACCAACTTGATTCTTCATCTCTCCCTGAATAGAAGACTTGTTTGGCTTGAGAGACTAATATGTAAGGATCTTTCGAGAAGAATACTTGACTTTGATCAAGATTAACTAGAGTGAATCCATCTTCTATCTTCACTCCATTACCCTTTACTGCCCAATGACATTTAAACAAAGGAATGTAGAAGACATTGTAGTCCAACAAGATGATGTCTACCACTCTGCCATAATATGTCAGCAGGTCAACTACGTGTGAAGTATCTTTCGCATTGGCTTTACACATTGTCGTAGCTTCATAAACCAATCCACTGTTCTGAGTTTCTCTATGAACTGAGCTTGTTTGGAACCTCTGGCCATTTACAATGTAGCCTATATAATACCTTGCACTTCTAAGTGGACCATATGCCAACCATTTCAACGTTTCATCATGAGCATCTGAATAATGTGTATCTACATACAATAAAGTAGACTACTTAGTGAATCAGAATACAATACTAAGTAAATCAGTTCTTAACGATTACAATATATATTATAAACTTACCATTTCTTTTAACTAGGTTGCAAAATCTTTTGTATGCATGTTCCATAAGTATGGTTCACCACGTTTACATCTTCCACATGTGTCTTGAAGGTGTTGTAGGTGCGTGCTGGATTGGAAAAGCATTTTGTTACCGTTGTAGTTTTTAATAG
This sequence comes from Biscutella auriculata, assembly GCA_900406285.1. Taxonomy (NCBI): domain Eukaryota; kingdom Viridiplantae; phylum Streptophyta; class Magnoliopsida; order Brassicales; family Brassicaceae; genus Biscutella; species Biscutella auriculata. Next base: position 15,692 of record OVAO01000776.1, on the reverse strand, counting down.
GTAAGTAATAGTAATAAGTTAGACATACTTACTCAACGTATTCATCCACAAATGCTGTATTTTGTAGTACAACAAGATGAGCTATACTCAGTTCTTTTTCAGTTAATGTGATTGGAGTTGCTACTGAAATTGGACGACCTTCCAATATGGACTTGTTATTATACTCAGTGTTTCTGTCTTGCTTTTCTTGGACATTTGTAGTCTTCTTTAGAAAGCTATTACAAAACCGCACACATTCTTCAGCAACGTACGATTCCGTAATACATCCCTCTGGTCTTGCAGTATTGCGTACGAAATCTTTTAATACCTTCATGTACCTACATACAAAGGACTTGAGTTTTAAACCACACTAAATGTTTATAAGAGGATTAAAGAATAAATACCTCTCAAATGGATACATCCATCTGAAATGGAATGGTCCACATATTCTTGCTTCCCTACCCAAATGGCTTGTCAAATGCACCATTATATCGAAGAAGCTTGGCGGGAAAAATCTTTCAAACATGCAGAGAGTTTCAACAATTTCTACTTCCATAGCTTGGATCTTCTCTCTGTCAATGACTCGCTGGCACAGATGGTTGAAGAAGGCACATAACCGGAAAATGGCTAATTGAGGTCCTTTATGTAGTAACCCTCTTAGTGCTACTGGGAGTAGTTGTTGCATCATGATGTGGTAATCATGTGACTTAAGACCTGATATCTTACAATCATCCACTGATACGCCTCTTGATATGTTAGAGCAATACCCATATGGGATTTTGAATTAGAATAATCTCTTGCAGAATGTTTTCTTCTCGTCTTTGGACAAAGTCCAAGGACCAAGTGGGAGGTACGTTCGTTTTCCTTTGGGCTTAGGGTGCAAGTCATGCCCGATGACCAAAAACTCAAGATCTTTATGAGCTTTAATACCATCCTTCGACTTCCCATAGTGTAACAATGTCGCCACAATGCTTGCAGCAACATTCTTCTCCACGTGCACTACATCCAAGTTATGCCGAATTGGATTTTCCTGTTATACATTCCAAGTTAGTAAATTAGAAAAGATGAATTTAATTAAGATCGAGTACGAAAGACATAATAATACCTTTCAGTATGGCAGAGTGAAAAATATTGATCTTTTCTTCCATCTTGATAGCTCATCTTCATCTACTACATCGCATTCTTCCTCAGACTCACTTGATGCATTATCGGTATCAGAATCTGTCTCTACTACTTCAGCCTTTTTCCTCTTCTTTCCAGTTGTTTTAATATTACCAAACTTTTTTTTGAAATGTCGCAGGTTGTGTGAAGTATCTGCACCACTTAATATCCTCCCATTTCTCCCTTGTTCAACTTTTCCACCGAACCATGACTTTTTTCCCCGATACATATGTGTTGGCGGTAAACCCATTTTACCCATCACTTTGCAGCCAGCAAGATTACCATATTCAGGAAAATCATTGATCGTCCAGAGAAGCATAGCCTTCATGTTAAATGTAGTTTTGTTGTATGCGTCATACGTCAACTCTCCTTCTGACCAAAGTAGGTTTAGGTCCTCTACTAGTGGCTCTAAGTACACATCAATACAGGCCCCCGTCAATTCCTTTGAGTTTCGGTCTTGCGACCGTACTCCCCAGGCAGAGTGTTTTATGCGTTAGCCTATTGCCATGTTGATGTGGAGTAGGAATAAGCAGTGAGAGCGTTATGTTGTCCTTCTTCATGCACAGCTGAGGAGGCAGGTTGTAGTTTACTAACAGAAAAGGCCATCAACTATAGTTGGTATTCTTCATGTTGAACGGAATAAACTCATTGGTGCAAAGACCTAGTCGAATGTTCCTTTCTTCAGCTGTGAAGGAAGGGTACTTTGCATTCATTTGATCCCACAAAACATAATCAACTGGGTGACGAAACATTCCATCTGTGCTCTTGTTTTCAGAGCGCCACCGCAAATCTTTTGCCATGTCCTCACACCTAAACATTCTTTTCAACCTTGGGATTATGGGAAAATATCGGAGTACTTTCATTGGAACATTCTTTTTCACTTCACCAGTATGTGGATTGATCTTCCATCTCGAAGCTTTGCACTTTGGACATCCGCCAAGCTTCTTGTACTTTTTCGGAATAAACAGCAGTCATTCACACAAGCGTGAATCTTCTCATACCCCATACCAAAAGTTCTCAGAAACTTCTTCATGTCGTACAGAGATATGTGTAGCACATTATCCTTTGGTAACATATTTGGCAGTGTGTCTAGTAGATCATTGATGCTCTTGTCCGACCACCCATTATGTGTTTTAAGTCTAAAAACAGAGACAATGGCCGATAGCTTGTTGTGGTTCACACAACTAGGGTACAAAGGTTTCTCAGCGTCAGCCAACTTCTGAAGGAAATCATCTTCTTTCTTGGCTTCTACCTCTGCCATCTCAACAAACTCAGCTGCTCTATACAATTCCATAATCTCAACATTCCAATTACTGGCATCATTCACATTTACAGGTTGTGGATGTGTTTCTCCATGATGATACCAGTATTTCCGTATCTTGTAACACTCTTCCATTCCTCTTGTTACTATTTGAGCAACAACTTTAGTGTACGAGTGACGATCTACATTGCGATAGTCGATACATGGGCATACTATGACATCAATGCCACCTAATGATGCAGTAGAATCTTGAACAAACTTTGAAGCACCTCTCTCATATGCAGGATCAACTCTTCAAAGAAAATATGTAAGAAAAAGAAACATTTATTTTCACAGATTCCTAATTCGAACAAGTTATTAAGTCCTATTTGAAACCATACCTGCAGAGATAAACACATGATTTGTCCACCATTTCTACACACTTTTGATTTCTAAGAAACATGTTAACGTCAGGAAATAATTCAACTTAGCTTCAGATAACAATGAAACATGCAAACAATCCTCAGATAATAATGAAACCACACAGGAACAAGCATGAATCATCAACATAGACAAGGCGTTTGCAAATCAGATAACAACGAAACTCACGAAAACATGCAAGATAAATCAATGAATGCCGATAAAAAGCAAATGTCGAGAAGAAAAATACGGACCTGTCTTGGTTAGTATAGCAACAGAACACTCTTGAATCCCAGAAATAGGTAGACGCCAACCCTTGTAAAACAATCTTAGAGCTATTACTTTCGATTGAAAAACAACAAAATGAAAAACTTTGAAATAGGTTCGAATTTACCTCACAGAGCGAAAGAACAAAGAGCAATAATGGATATAGATGCCGACGCGGAAAGACGGAGAGCAATGTCGGAGAGAGATGACGGCGAGCGAAGGCGGAGCGGAATGTCGGAGAGATGTCGTCATGGGAGAAATCCCTAATTCGAGAGAGAAAGGGGAAAAAAATCTCGTGTTTCACTTTACTAAATTTTCCCTAAGTGTGGCGGACTAAAACCCTGCCTAATGAAATGTTACGATAGAGTTTATCCCGTGCTATCTATTACCGTAAGTATAAAAACATTTAATTACTTAATTTGAATATGCAAATATATAAATTATAATCCTAATACTTAATATATATCCAAATATTGCAATCTACATTGAATATAGTTTTTGTTTTTTAGTTGAATGTGAATGTTGAAATGAGCTCACGCTACAATTCCTAAAACACAAGTATAACCCTTATACCACCATCTTATCCCTAAACCACATATATGTAATCCATATCATTCAAACAACTGAATTAATTTTATTTTATAAGTGAATAAACTTGGTTAATTTGTATTATTGTTTTGGATATCACATAGAACAGACATTTTCAAACACCAATACCGTGTTGTAANCCTCTAAATTCAATAACCTCCATTGATAGCACGTAAAAATGCTATAACACATCATTTAACCCTCAAACCCCATCTAATCCCTAAACCCCATGTATTCTCTAAAGCTCATCTAAACCCTAAACCCCATGTATTCCCCTAAACCCCATCTAATCCCTAAAATTTTCGAATAATTCATTGATATACACATGTTTTATTATTTGCAATAATTTGTTGAATTTTTATTTTTCATTAATTTACAAAATTATATAACAAAATCATACATATTTAGCCATAATATTTACTCTAACATACTTATAAAAACTTAATCAAATGTCGGAATTATGCACCTCAAAGGAAAACTAGATTTCTCTTATTCACAAAAATTCAACTTACAAAATTTATAAGTATACAAAGTTTCTCTTAATCACAAAAATACAAGTTACAAAATTTTGAAGTAACACATGTTAATTTCCAGCTAAATTCATCACTGCGCATGTCCATTATTTTGTCTTCATGCCAAATGGATCTCCCTTCTCATCGACTAAATTCATCTAGCTCGCTTCTCAATTAGTTTTGTGTTCGACAAGACCAGTACCAATAAAAGCTCCTCTCTTCTATGTTCTCAATTCAAAACCAATATACAAACAAAGGAAGAAACAATAAATTCTCAGTTCCAGATTAATGAAACAGTCCCACAACCATTGAATTTGAAACTGAATCTCCTAATCAGAAACTCTGAACCAAATTTTGAAAACAATTCGGATATCTAACTGCATTTCCTAATCAGAAACTCACAACCAAAATTACTTCAACATAGAGAAACATAAGGGGATATCATATGCATCTCCTAATCTGAAACCAAAACCAAAAAGGGAACAAAGCTTGTTAACCCAGATTATCCAACTATGAAATTATCTCATTCTTTGTAGCGGTGAGGATGTTGGAGAACTGTAAACGAGCATATAAGAAAATGAGTATATTAATTGTAGAACAACGAACAAATTCAGCAACATTCATTCATCAACGTTTGCAGATCACTACCATAAGAACAAGGACAAGTACCAATACTACTATCTTCTCTGTATCAAATCAACTACAACAACAATACAGAACCCAACACAATATGTATTATCTGTCTTGATTCAACAATAATTAGAGAATAGGAAACCGAAATCAGAAGCTCAAAAACAACATTGCGTCAACAGAGGGAAAGTGAAGATAAACGAGTTTAAGGAACACAATAACACTGAATAAAATTGCTAAAGCTTTTCAGATAGAGGAAAGCCCGATAAAACAACGAAGCTGAAAGGGAATTGAAGAGTGGATTGAGACGTAAAAGAAATCACTCGATGTCTAAGAGCGAAATCGCTCAACGAAATCAAACAACGAAAATTAGAGAAGGATTTTGAGAGGATATTGAGGACGTTTCATGAAAATTTGAGGGAGGGAATTAGATTGCCAAAGCTCATAAAAGATTTAGAGAGGGAATTAGAGAGGCAAAGCAACAAATTACGGAGGGAATAACAGAGCGAAGGTAAGAAAATTGAGAGGGAGATTGCAAAGTTTTGATGAAAATTTACGAAGTGTTCGAGGTTTCCTACGCAAATTTGTTTGCGTTTTGATGAAACCATAAAACAGCGCGACTTTCGTGCTATCATATAGAACCGTAAATCTAGATAATTTACAATATTAGTTCTCAAATGTACCTTGTAGTGGAGTGCTATAAATAAATTTTTATTTTAACTTTTTGTGAATTTAATCAAATTAACAAACTAATTGAACATATTTTATGCTATAATGGGTAAATGGACAATTTAGTTGGATTAAACATAATTTGGACTCATGTTTCGTGAAATTATGGAATAGCATTTTGAACGTGCTATAATAGATGACTGAAAAATCTGAAATCAGTCTACGGTAGCATTTAGGCATCTGGTGCTATTAAGGAGTGCTATCAATGAAGGTTTTTTTGTTGTGAAAGGTGAGAGCTTTGTGGCTTTGAAGATGGAGGAAGGGATGCAACTTGAAGATGGAAGGAGATGGAGAGGTCGTGGCTTGATGGGGAAGATGGGGCTGGCCGTGAGTGATGATGAGATGTAGACCGTGACTTGTTGGAGGCGAGAATGAGGTGGGATGATGATGAAGGACCCGTGAGTTTACCAAGAGAAACAATGGAGGTGGATTGAAAGGTGAGATGGAAGATGGAAAAATAGATTGAATGGACCAGTAAGGATATGGAGAGACCTTAGATACACCAAGAACCTTGAGATATGACATACTCAAGGCTTCCTTTAGATATGACACACTAAAGGAAATGAGAAAACTTTGAGAGAAAACATTTCTTTCATTAATTTCAAAAGTAAGCTAAACTTTACAAGAGGAAGCCAAATGTTCTTAATTAGCAAAAGGAAGAAAGGAAACCATAAAACAAGTGGGGCCTATAAAAGGAAGGAGAAAACTCTCCAACAAAACAAACAAATTAGCTCATTTGAAAGGAAACCAGTTTGTGCACGGATCGGCTCATTCTTCTTCTTGAGGAATCGGTTCATGAATGATGATTTTTCTTCTTGGGTGATTCACACTTAGGCAAGGCTGTGCCCTTTTTAGCCTCATTAAATCCGGGTTCGGAAAACTCTTTGGAATAAAACATAACCTAGAAAGAAGAGTATTAATCTGGGCACCTCTAAGGTGAACCATGACTTGGGCTTCCAGGCTATGACTTGATTAATCTCCGATAAACTCTATATGTTGTAAATAATCTTCAAGTCTCTCCAAAATAGTCCTCATGTGCGGCTCAAGTCCATGTGCAAGTTTCGAATCAAGATTATCCAAAATACCTCTTCTAATTCCAAGCTTGAAACTTGTCATGCTTATATCATGAAGATAAATCTTTATAGAAAATAAAATATGTTTTGTGTGATAACATTGGTTAGGTTTCTAAGCTGGAAAATGGGTACTTGATTCTGTGTATTCGTCTAATTAAAGTTAAAATGTTTATAAAGATGTTATACTAGTTTTTTCCTAGCTATTTTTACTGATTATTTTTATGAATATACAAAATCATGGAATTTAAAAAGAAGATACATGAAAACCCTAAAATCCTCTCATACTTATTTGTTTTTGTTCGCCGTCTCTGGTTATTTATTCTCTGATTGGTGTATGGTGATTCTTCTAGCATCAACGCCGGTCATGTCTGCATAGTTTTAAGTTTTAAGAAATTTTAGGTTTATGTTGTATTTTTCAATGAAGAATCATTCCTTTGTCAATCTCTCTAGACTAGAATATGGTGGCTAATGGAGATGTCGATATCTTGGGGTCAACGAGATGTCGCCATTGCAGATCGATCAGTCCTAGTGTTTCGTGGAGTTGTTTTTGACGATTTCTATTTAAACGTATCCTTGTTAAATTATTCATTCTCGTGTTCTTAGGCTTGTGTTTTATTAGATGTTTTAGTTTTCTCTTTGTGAATCTTTTTCGGTGTCTTATATTGTGTTTCTGTCGAATTCAATTTATTCTCAGTAGTATAGTATTCCCTATGTGCTAACGAAAATATGTATTTGGTGAGATTCTTATTTAGGTTCAAAGAAAGAAGATCTTATTTCGTTAGTAAATTGGGTGATGAAAATTCTTCCCTAAACTCAATTTTTAGAAATAATCGTGTCCGGTTTAAATCTGTTTTTATTGTTCTAGTATTTTATTTGATTCTCTTATAATCTGGTTATTTTGTTGTTTAAAGTTAGGATCAAATGTATCTTGAACCATTGTAATTTATCTTTATCAATACTAGGTTTTAGAAAAAAAATTTCTAGGAACATATATCTGATATGACAATTTTGTATCTTGAACCCTCGTTTTGATTTATTCTATTTAAGTATTTGCTTATTTACTTATATCCATGAACTTCTTGATTGCTTTAGCTATGTCTAAATAGTCTAATAGATTGGACCTAGAATTTTACATAAAAGAGGAATTAAGGTTCATGCTAGATTGATGTTTTAAGAAAAGTTCGGTAAAATCCTTCCATAGTATACAAATTGAATCATAGTTTTAAGATGATTTAAGTATAATAAGCAACATATTAAATAATTCAAATCAGTAACTAAGGAAATATAGACTAGAGATTTAACTTAAATGTTTAGAATCGATCAGTCTTTTAAACCTTCACTAAACCTTGCTTAACCATAGCCTGCCTAGATCGGATTATAGTCCGTGAAAGTTAGTTGTGTCCCATAATTTCTAGATTATTGGGTCTAGTTTCGAGTGAAAAATTGTTAGGCACCAAAGGGTTAGTTTAAGCGTAGGATTGGCGCCCGAGAGCCTGGGGTCGATCCTACAGTAGAGATTGGAACATAGAGTAGATTTTGTTTAACCAGCTTGAACCTAGCATTGAGTGACACAGTGTTAGGTGTTGAAGAGTTCGCTTAGGCATAAATTAGCTCCGAGGTTGCGAGTCAGTCTATTTTCAGAAATCCAAACAAGATTTTATAAATCTGAAATCTCATTCTCACCCAACAATTTAAATAGTTCTGAAAAATCATTTTAGAATTCCAAGGTTTATATTGCATACTTATCTTATTTCATCTACATTTTTGCTTTACTTTCTACTACTTTCATTTATTTTCTTATTGTTAGTTACCACAACCATCATTCTTTGTTTCGTATTAGCCATTATTAGGTCTATATAGTCTCTTCGTGTTAACACTTTAGCCTGAGTGACATCACCATGAAATTAATTTTGTTGAACTAAGTTTATGAGACCACTCTTGATCTCAAAATCTCTCCTCTCAATCGTACGAATTCGAACTCCACGTCCAATCGCAAAATGTGTAGTAAGAGTGTTATAATACCCCAAAGTGAGTCTCGGGAAATTTGCATGTACTTCATTAGGTGCGTGTTGGTTCCTGACTGCAACATGTGGGATGAATCCTCTTGCTTGTTGATTACATACCCTAGCATGTGGAAAGCAAGTCCCTCCTCTTGAGGGTTATGAATCAAGGGTAGATGATGACCTTGATATTCGTTAGCCATCTTGGCTCATAGTTGTTTTCCCTTTTTGTTTGTCTCTCCAAACGACCGAGCTCGTTCTCCAAAGGCAGTATATTGGTAGTCATTGTGCTCTTGGTGTGTCTAATGCTCATGCATATGAAAGAAACGGAAGAGAAAAGCGTTTAACAAGAAGTTTGATCGGTCTTGGTTCGAGATCGGTCGATCCAGAACCCCGTACCAAAAAGTTCGATCGATCCTAGGAAAGTTCGATTGGAAAAAATCTTGTGACGTAAAGTTCGATCGATCTCAAAGGGGATCAATCAATCACAATGCAAAAAAAAAAGAGAATGATATGTCCTTGTTTTAGGGGTTTAAGTCCCACCTTTTGGTAGAATTATGAACCCGTTTTTTAGTTATTAACATGCTTTTGGAGCATTCATGTCTCCTTTCAGGGTCTCGCAGGTATGGAAGAGAAATCTTAGGAAAGAAGGCTTTTTGGACTCATTTGGAAAGAGATTCAAAGTAAATTCTTATGTTCAAACTCGAGTTTGATCGAACAACATATGGTTCGATCGAACCCCTCCACCAAGATGAAGGGGTCGAACCGAATCCAAAGAATCAGAGACCAAGTCAAGAAAGAAACCCGGTTCGATCAAACCACATCCGATTCGATCGAACCGTCGCACAAATTCGGTATCCTCGTACAAGACCAAGGCCAATTCGATTGAACCGGGTTTCTTTTTTCTGATTTTGATGCCCAAGGCCGGTTTGACTTGAAGAGGCTATAAAAAAACGCTAGAGACTCGATTTTCAGCACGGTTTTACAGACTTTTTACTTTGTTTTATTTTGTTTTACTTTTCTTGCAATTAAGGTTTTTAGAGAATAAACTCTAAGGAGATAGATTGCGAATTGACAATTTGTAGTCTGGATCCCTTGTTATTGATTAATCAGAATTGTTTCATGCTTTCAACTATGTCTTATTTGATTGCTAATACCATGTATGAGTAATTAAATTATATCAGATCTAGGGATTTCACTAGAAGGGTAAACTATGGTTTATGCTTGATTAGGTTAAGAGAAAAAGGAAACAAAAGGGATTCTCCCTTAGTAGCTAATTTGCTAGTCTAAATTCGATCTGACAAATTGGATCTAGACTATTTTTTCCGACCGTTGAGGCATAAACAGGTGAGGGGCGTGATGGCGAGCTCCGAACAGGCCACTCATAGACGCCATCCTTAGGGATCTTTCCGGAAGAAGAACCCCCGTATGAATACATGGGCCAATGTTACGGGTAAGGTTGCTGACTGGTTGAGCCACCACACACAATCTTAAATTCTGGACAGAACTTGGCACTATGCCTGAGCACTCCACACGCTTGGCCCTTACCAAAGTATGGTTTAGAAAAACGAGGGTTATGCCCATGAATGTTACCATAAGATCGAGGTGCATGCGAAGCAGAATGAGGCTGATTGTCTTGTTCCTGATACGTTCTGGTTGAGTTATGAGATCACCCATTAACTACGCTCGCCATGACTGGTGTACTGCTCACGACAACATCTTGGCACATCAATATGGCATCTTTGTTTAGAAGGCGTTCATATAGTTCTACATATGAAAAGAGTAGATATTTAGAGCTTGAAATGGAGATTGGGGTAAATGGAAGGTTATCAAACTAAAGATGAGCTTGGCCACTCAAAATTAGAAAGGGCGGTGAATGATGAAACAAATCCTAAGTGCAATCTACTTCCCTTTCCTGATTTCAATTTTCTAGTAAGAAAATTTAGTTCAAGTTAGATTCCAAGTTAATTGAGTTAACGTCAAGTAAGAAAATGTAGTTCGAGTTAGATTCCAAGTTAATTGAATTAACGTCAGATCCAACAAAACTCTATCAAACGTCAGTTTTCTTGGAGGGCTTAGGAAGTCATAAGCATAAAACTCTATCAAACGTCAGTTTTCTTGAATTGGTCATGTGGTTCTCGAATTCCCCTGCACTAAACAATATCTAACAAAGGGCTTAGGAAGTCATAAGCATAAAAGGTGAACACACATCATCAGATAATGTAATAATCTCAAAGATCCATAAGAGTTTTAAAATGGTGCTGAAAATCTGAGACACCATAAAATCACATAAAAACCAACATAAAGGTAAAGGAAGGTGGTTGATGACACACTCCATCAAACTTACTTCAAACTGTCCGAGTGTGAGAATAAACCTGGAAGAATGATTCACCTCAATAATTGAAGCAAATAACAATAAACTCAAAAAGTAAAAAAAAAAGATATTGTGAGTTTCGTGAAGATTTATGGGATGACTAGTCAAATCGATGATCTTCTGGGTGCTCTGAGATCGACTGGGACACATAGATCTTGGTCAGAGATAGAAGTGATCGAACTCAGAAGGAGATCAATCGTTTTTCATATGTGTTTTTGAGTACGACATGTAAACTGACATGTCTGTGAATGAAATTGTTGATACAACCGTTTAGGGAGAGGGTTCGATCGAACTCTTTTGGGAGCAATCAAACTTTTGTGTCACGACTCTTCTGTTTGATCAATCTAATGTTAGGATCGATATAACTTTATATTTTTGCCACTTGAAATTTTTCCCTGCAAATAGACATGAAACTCATAAAAACAAGAACCTATGAAAAACAAACAAAATAAAAAAATAAAATCAAAAAGCATGTGAAGTACTGATGGGTTCTCTCCCATAAAAATTTGTTTAGCGTATGATACAACCCCCATTGAAGATCGAACCCACTTAAAGGAAGAAACTCAACTACCCGGCTTGAGACCGCGACCTGATGACTAGATCTCGTGAACCGTTCAGGATTTGAAGCTGAAATCTTGTATGTGAGGGTCTCAGAGGTAGAGATAGGGGTAGAAAAGAGATGGGTCGAAAGGAATGGTCATCTTGACGAGGGAAATGGAACATGGGGCAGTACAAATGGTGCTGGTATGTACGGTGACGATGGAGTGATACAACCGCGTGGGCAACTCCAGCTACTACTCAAAATAAAAGGTGGATTGAATGATTGGACCATCAAAGCTATGCCTGGCTTTGGATACACTAAACCCTCAAGATATGACACACTTGAAGGGGTTCTCAACGATATGTCACACGAAGAGAAATGAGCAATCTTGAGAGAAAAGTTTTTTTAGGATTTTTGTTTAAAAGATGGCTAAAGACCAAGTTTTGCTTACAAAGAGTTTAAATACTCACAACTTGAAGGAAAAGGAAGCAAACCCTAATTGAAATGTTGAGTTTTAAGAGATAGAAAGGAAGAAAATCAAAATGCAACGGTCATATTGGCTTGTTTGCATGCTAAAATGAATTTCTTGGTGGTTCATGTGAAGGCTTTTGATTGGAACATGCCTCATTAAAACCTTGGTTAGTAAACCTAATGGGAAAAACCTCAGCCTAAGGAAAAAGAGTTCCCACCTCCCCATGAACCTAAGTTGAGGCTTGGATGCAATGCAACGAATCCAGATCATCTTCAAGTTCCAAATGTTGGATGTGCTTATCCTAATCCTTCCATGCATGCATTATAGCTCCTGCCAGCCTCTTAGCTCGTCCTCTAATGATGGGTCCAGTGGGTACTTGGAGAGGCAACTCATCTTACTCCTCAGTTTTGTCTAAGCTCTCCCAGATCACATCTTCCTCTCCCTCTTGAAGAGTATTTGGCCTCAAATATGTATCTCCTTCATAAAAAGGAATCAAGTCAGCAACATTGAAAGTATTACTAATATTGTACTTACCTTGAAGATCAAGTTGGTATGTGTTATTGTTGATCTTCGTGGTTATCTCAAATGGTCCATCAATCCATTGCTTCAACTTTGAGTTCCTCTCTTCCGAGAACTGATCTTTCCTAAGGTACCCACACCAAATCTCCTTCCTTATGCACTTGAGGTCTTTAGCCCTTATTAGCATGTCTTGCATATAACTCAGTTTTGGAATCCAAGTTCTTCTTAGACTTTTCATGGCGCTTCTTCATAAGATCAGCCTTATCTAGTCCTTTAGGACTCACACTATCACTCAGTGGCAAATGGATTAAGTCTAGAGGCGTAGGAGGATTAAAGCAATATACAATTTCAAACGGAGAAAACTTAGTGGCCGAATATCTAGCATAATTATAAGCAATCTCAGCATGAGGCAAGCATTCTTCCCAAGTATTAAGATTCTTCTTAATCAAATCTCTAAGGAACATGCCCATAGTTATATTCACTACTTCTGTTTGGCCATAAGTTTGTGGGTGACAAGTTGTTGAAAACAATTTCTTAGTCTCTAGTTTATTCCACAAGCTTCTCCAAAATTGACTAAGGAACTTAATATCCCTTTCCGAAACAATTGATTGAGGCATACCATGAAGCCTAACTACTTCTCTACAGAAGAAGTTAGCTATATGAGATGCATCATCAATTTTGTGGCATGGAATAAAGTGAGACATCTTTGAAAACCTATCAAATACCACAAAGATAAAATTATTTCTAGTTTTAGTTCTAGGCAATCCTAACACAAAGCCCATAGATAGATCATGCCAAGGATGAGAAGCAATGGGTAATGTAGTATACGAAGCGAGAGGCTGAGTTTTATTGATAATAGGTTTTCTTGTCTGCGGGTTTTATCTTTTTCCCTAATAATGCTATTGGAGAGAAGATGGGTATAATGTCGAACCAAATCGGGGGTTTCATTAGGTCAATCAGTCTATAGAGAATTTAACAGGTCTAAGCAAGGTAGAGACTGATACTGTCACTAACAATCCTAGGCTAACAAGCATGAAAATAAGGCTTAAAAGACGATAAAAACAACACATATGAAGGAAGCATTAAACATAATCAAGTAATAATTAGCAAATATAAAGATAATGATAACCCTAACAAATAGACTAAAGGTTCATTAATACGAATGAAAATAAGGCTTAAAAGACGATAAAAACCACACATATGAACTCCCCCAAACTTAAACCTTTGTTTGTCCTCAAGGTAGGCAAATGTCAATTGAAGAAGAGAGGTTTGAAAACAAATCGGGAATCGGATCAGCGAGTTATAAGTAAGGTAAAACCGAGCAAGCAATCTCATTAAGACATGGAAGAGTGACCCGCAACTAATAGCATCAAACAATCAAGCGCTCAGTCACTAATGCAAACTAGACTATCATCACAAAGCGCTATGTTACCAACTATAGAAGGAACTAATCTAGGCTATAGCAATTCAACCTATTTCTTACTCGTCACCCCTTTTCAGAACTTTCAGGTTTCAAGCCGCTTCAGGTTCCATTCCCATATCATATCCTTATTTCTCAAGACTGGGCACTTTGGCCTCTTTTACTTTTCTTTTTATGTGAGTGGTGATCTCAGTTCCCAAATCTTCTCGGGTATCATTTTTTAAAACCGGATCACCTACTCGATCTGGTGTGACAGGTTGGGTGAGAGTCCTGAGTTCTTAGGCACAGACGCCCATCCTCCTTATCATAGCTCTACAGCAGGTTGAGTGAGATCCAAAGAGTGGTTATGCACCCATGAGCCCATCCCCTTATTTCGGACTTCGTAACAGGTTGAGCAAACGCCCAAGTTGTTAGCACAATCAGACGCTTGTCCCCTTATCACGATGAATGTTAGCAGCGGTCGAATAAGAGTCCTGAATGGTTATGCAATCAAACACCTAATCTCCATACTAATAACAATTATTCCTTTATTCTTTTTCTTTTTTTTATTTTTATTTTTTTCTATCTTTAAGCTTTGAGGGGAAACCTTAGGCAAACCATATACACTATCGGGAACTTAAAACGGGATTTCAGGCACGGTTTTATGCTATAATTCAGATTCTTATGAGAAAGAGCTAATTCCGAAGTCTAAGCAAGCAATTAGGAAGGAACAACATATCATGAATCAACTCTTAGCGTGTTTCCCATTAAACATGCTTCCCTGAAATCTTCACTAATTCCCTATGCGAATAGTTTTAGACTCAATCCTAAAGGAGAGAAAAATCTTTTTGGGTTTTAGAAAATTTTCGATTTTTTTTGTTTTTTCTAAAAAATTCATAACTATTAACAATGCATATGACACTCAAAGAAAGAAAACAAAACGAACAAACATTAATTAGCACGAAAGGTGGTTCCTCCCCCAAACTTAAACTACACAGTCCCTGTGTACGTCCAAGTAAAGAGAAAGAACCGAAAACAAACAAAGAAAACTAAATGCATATTTACAAGGGTGATAAGGAGGTACCTAAAAATAGGGGTTGAATAAGCAGGGTTTCTTGGTGAGAGGGTTTTTCCTACTTACTAATAAAATGAAGTATATATCGGGTTTAAAATGTCGAACCTAATCCAGGAGTGATTAGCAATCAAAACACTAGAACTCTAGAGAATCAGTGAGGTCTAAGTCAAAAGATAGGCAATTGTTTGTCACTAACAATCCTATTGAGGAGAAAAGAAAACAAAGCAAAGGTAACAAAAGCGGAAAATGAAAAATAGGTAATTGATCAGGCAAATCGATTTCAGGTAGAAGTTCTAGATCTAAGGAATTATATATGGGCCCAGCCACTCTCGCATGAAGGGCCTCTCTCGGGACTTCCCTATCACCGTAGACTCGTGTCCAAACGCTTTGAGAGATCCCGAAGCAATCATTTTCCCATAGCCCATCCTAGATTCTATCCTAACATGTTTCCATACCGCGCTCTCGCGCCTTTAATATTTAGGCAATCAAGAATATTATATAAAACTAAATAAGGTATAACTAAAAGCTAACTATTCCATTTAGGGTTTAGAAGCTTNCCTACTACAATCAAGCCTTAAGAGCACCTTATTGCATAAAATACTTGTAGTTCTAAACCCCGGAACACCAGATCTAAAGATCCAATGCCCTGATCTAGACTAACCAATTACCTAAGAGTAACTACTCACAAACCATAAACAACTTAATCAGATCAA
>OVAO01000775.1:2166-18420 GCA_900406285.1 Biscutella auriculata | reverse complement strand
AGGTATATGAGGTGCTTCCACAGCGAGCTCCTCAAACCTCTCACGGTACTCTTCCACTGAGTCCGTCTGTGTCAAAACCATGAGTTGGTCTACTGCTGAACCACCCCTACTCGGTTTAAATCTCCGTTTCAACTTCTCCTTGAAATCGAACCAATCTTTCACCCTTTCTCGATTTTGCACATGTCTCCACCACGTTACCACACTCCCCGTTAAACAAGCTAAAGCCAGATCTAGTTTGTCTCTGTCTCTCGTGTGGTTAACCTGAAAACATTTTTCAACCCGAAAGATCCAATCTTCTAGGTTTTGGCCTTCGAACAACGGAAGATCTAGACACTTGCTTGAACTGTCGCCATCGAACCTCATAACGTCACCCGCAACTGCCTCTGAGTTCTCTTTTGCCGCTAGTTGGGTCAACGGAGCCGGTGTTGGTAAGATCCCGTCCCCACGATTCTTATCGGCCGGAGTGACAAACCCCGTCACAAGCGGCACCGGTGTCTCTGTCAATGGTAACCCAGGCCCCATCGGTGTCGTATACCCACACTGATTTAGCACCATCTTCAATGATTTTGAGATCCATAGCATATTTTTCTCCAAGGAGTCCATTCTCTGACCCTGAGCCAACACCTCTATTTCCAGAGGGATAGCCAAAGTCGTTGTCTCAGATTTCTCTTCCGATGATGTCGCCATAGCTCTGATACCAATGATAACTCTGTTATCTCGCAAACAAGGAAATAAGATGAGAAGCATAAGATGAGGTGAGAAAAGATAGAAATGAGAGAAGAAGACAAGAGGAATGAAGAAGGAAACTTGATTGATTATTTTCTTAATGAGGAAACCCTACAAACACGGGCTCTTTAAATAGTATCACACGTCACCAACAACAATGCTCAAGGATAAAACGACACAGCTTTTATTTGGAAATAAAGATAAATGAAACCCTCATTCTCCTCCGGAGTCTCTCGGCCACTTTGTATCTTCTCCATCTGTCGAGCCTTACGACCTGAAGTCCTCACTTTCTTCCTTATGAATGCCAATGGAATCTGTAACTTATCAACATTCTCTTCACGTGTTGATGATTCAGTCGACATCTTCAGTCCTGTTAAGAATCTACAGCAAAAAACCTACAAAAAGCAGGAACAATTAGCTCTACTAAACCCTAAAATTCGTGCAAAAGTTGATGAGATCTACACACTAATCAAGTTTACTCACGGAAAAGAAAACACTAATTAGCTTAAACTGCGAAACTTAGCCAATCGATCCGATGAATCTCTAGAAAAGTACGATCAAACTTCAGATGTCTACACAAAGGAACGAAGGTTAGAGAGCAAAATTAAAGGCTTACCTTGTTGGTTCGAAGATCTGATTCAAGTTTGTTAGTGCGCTTTGAAAAATGGTATAAGAAGAAAAAACAGAATCTGATACAATGGAATAATTGAAAATAAATGTGTTCGAGGCTTTCTTCGAGTTTTTTTTTTTCATCAAAACAAACTTCTATTAAACAGATGAAATATAATCAAAGTTTACAAAATCATACAAAAAACTAGGCAAGCACGAATAAGAAGTAAACATTGAAGAGTTTGATCTTTGAGATTTTGCTAGCTGATCTACTGGATGATTATTATTTCTCTCTGTCCACATAACTTGCACATTATGAAACTTTTGTTTCCATCATAGCCAATCCGACATCCAATTCTGAAAGTGAAACATATGAATCTTCCCCAATAGCAAATCTATGAGATTTTTTGAATCATTTTCAAAAATTACATTTCTGTATCATTTCACCCAACAGTCTTGCATCGTTGTTATCAAAGCTTGGAATTCAGTCTCCAGTACATTATTCGTTCTATTTCCAGATGCGTATCCCGCAGATTTGAAAATTCCATTCTCATCTCTACATATCCAACCCGACATCGAAGGAGAATGGTGATCTATGAATGACGCATCAACATTGCATTTCAGCCATCCCTCCTCCGGTCTCCGCCAATGGTTACGTCGTCGACCTGTTTAGTGACTAGAGACACGATAAGAATTACTCGTGTGATTGATCAGAGAGTCGTGGTATTCGTTGGAATCCTCGATCGCCTGTTGTAGCGTTTTATCCCAATTAATGTCGCGATTCTGATGAATGTATAAGTTTCTTGCTTTCCAAATTTGCCATAATATCCAAATTGGGAGATTTAGAAAGTGGTTAAGTCCCTGAGTCTTATCATATTTGATACATTCTCGAACTCTATTCAACAAATTATCGCCACTGTTAATGAGACTAATGCTTGGAACATTTGAACCTCTCCAAATCGCTCTAGCATAAGTATAATCAAAGAAAAGATGGTTCTCTGTTTCTTCTTCTTAATAACATCTTCTGCAAACTGCATCTTGTATTACATGTCGGTATTTTAAATTTGGATTTGAACTTAGCATATTTGAAAGAAGATTCCATAAAAAGTGTTTCAGTTTCGGAGGAATTTTTAATTTCCAAATTGATCTTTTGGTATCTATATCTCCTGGTACTGATGGGGAGTAGAGTACTCATTGTCATGCGATTGAACCCAATATCTTGACTTAACCGAATAATCACCAGTTCTTGTGTAATGCCAACCTATAGTATCTTCACTATTGCATGAACTTATCTTTATAGATTGAATATTTTCGGCATCCTCTGATATGACATTATTTTTTATTTTTTCAATATTCCATCCATTTCTACTCCCATTTAACCATTCTGAAATTTTTGAACTGTCAGCTTGATCATCAATCAGACTTAGAGGNAACCGAATAATCACCAGTTCTTGTGTAATGCCAACCTATAGTATCTTCACTATTGCATAAACTTATCTTTATAGATTGAATATTTTCGGCATCCTCTGATGTGACATTATTTTTTATTTTTTCAATTCCATCCATTTCTACTCCCATTTAACCATTCTGAAATTTTTGAACTGTCAGCTTGATCATCAATCAGACTTAGAGCTCTTGGAGGGGTTGAGGTAATCCATTTGTCTGTCCAAAACTCTAGCTTTCTTGAAGTTATGAGCGCCAATGTGTATGGCTTTGCTGCTAAAATTCTTCAGTTGAAAAATGGGCCAACTAATGGGCCAACTAATGGGCCCAACGGGTTACTATGAAAATGGATCGACATTAACATATTTTAACAAGAAAAATTGACAATTTACAATCTTTGCACACAAACATTTATCTACAAAATGATTTCTGATTTATGTATAGAGGTACAAAGTGATCCAAGATTGTCAACAAACTAGAATCTGAATCGCTATGTCAGATTAGACTCGGTTATAGAAGAAGAGTAATTCTGTAGTCGATGCGTTATAACTAATGATGGGATCTGAAACCAAAAGAGAGAGAGGATGAAGATCTTCAAACCGGATAAAAGCTATGATAATTTTAAATGTAACACAACACATCAACTACTCCCATGAACTTTTTTAAACATAAAACTGTCAGATGCATTGGAGAAGAGAAGATTATCATAAAAGTAATTTGAAAAGAGAAAAAAAAGAAATAGAAAAGATGGGTCTCTGAGTTTTAGGAAGGAGGAATGGATTTGGTCTGTTTCTTGATCCATTATTGGTCCTCAAACTCGTGCATGTGATCCAGAAGATAGTTTGCTGCAAGTTCTTCATTCTTGTTACACGCAAAGAACACCTCTAACACCATTGCACGGTCGAATCCCATTGCTTCAAGCTGCATACATACACCAATATACAAATTGAAGAATTTTAATATAATGAAAGATCCTCCCATTGACATTTCCTACTCGGGAATCCACGAATGCCACTAGTTCAAGTATATATGCACCGCCCACAACAATGGTATGAAGAACAAACCCGTTCAATTGCTTCACGCTCTTCAGGTGTGACGGTAACGGATTGTGGCATTGCTGCTTCCAACTGTTCCATAACATTCCTGGTGGTATTCGTGAAACAAATGAAACATCAGCTTTCAAGCATTGTTGGACATAAAGAATACGGGAGATTTATTATATGAGAGAACTCACTCTTCTCCTTCCACAGGTTCATTTATCAAACGTAAGAAATCAGCTTGGTGCTCTTGGATTAGTCGCACAAGCTGCGGGTTTTGTTTACCCAGCTCCTGAAGCATAGGCTGCATGACCATATCATTATAAGCAGAAATTCATAATGTCATATTACATATCATTAAACGAAAAATAGGTCAATAAATTTTACCTGTAGAATTTGTGGGTTTGCTTGTACCATAGCTCGCAAGGCTTGGAACTAAGAAAAGGTAAAAGAATTGCAAATGTCATAAGATGAAAGAGTTGAAGATTTCTTTCCTTAGAATGGAAAAGAACTTAAAGATACCTGTTGACTGTTACGCAGGAAATCAAGATTACCAGCTCCACCTCCAGCTCCAGCATCTGCAGCGGGCATGCCCTGTGTGCAGAGATAAGAGTGGATGTCATAATGAACATTCACTGTAAGAAAAAAAAAAATTATGTCAACTATATGCTTCTTTGTGAATTAAAAACCATACCTGGGGGAACAGGTTTAATGGGTTAGCGTTTGGACCACCAGTTGCAGGCACTGGAGCAGCATCTTGTTGAGGCTGCGCTTGAGGATTTGCTGCCTCTCCACCAGTAGATGGGGCTTGAGCGGCTTGTGGAATTTCAGCTTGAGCAGGGATACCCTGAAATGTATCAAACAAAAGTTCAACAGACTTGATAGAGTAGAAGGTAACGAGAGTTATGTAATACCAAAGGTAAAATACAAAAAGTAACAAAGACAAAACTAAAATCAAGAAGTGGAATGAGTAATACAGAGTACAGATATTCAACAGCTCTTTCAGGGTTGTTGAAGGCAGCTCTCAGAGCGCGAATAACAGTGTCACGGTCCCAACTACCTCCCCCCATGTCCAGAATTTGCTGAACAGTGGATTCTAAATTAGTTCCAGCAACAAGGTTTGATGCTGCTTGACCATAAACATCTATCTGAGTCCTGTACGTTTAAAACGAGAAACAAAATAGAAATTGATTGAGCATATATTAGGGCAAGATGAAACTCGACAACGGTTACACAGTTATTAGAAGGTGCTTACGAAATAGCAGCAGCCGAAGCTGAATCCGTTGCAGTTCCACTTGTAGGAGCTGAACTGAAAACACAAGAATAAGTACATTAAATTAACATATAAAGAAGAGGCTGACACTTTCTGTTCAAACTGAAGTAAACTAAGGTGAGAAATGTAACTCACACTGAGACGGTTGGAGTAGAAACCTGAGGTGTAGCTACTGTCTGTGCAGGCTGAGCGTAAGAAGAAACGCAATTCTATTAGGAAAACTAAAAGTGCAATCTAGAAACGTTAATTTGTTTCTTTTCACTTGCACATAGATAGTATCAAACACATGACTAAATCATGGCAAAATACATAAAAGCGTTATTCACCTGAGTAGCACTAGGTGCTGGTGCTGGTGTAGGTGTAGGTGTAGGTGCAGATGTAGTTGATGCCCCGCTTGAAGAAACCTTGGCCTATTATTAAAAGAAAAAAATCAATGGTATAACGAGTTAACATCCAGTACTTAGTAAAATCCTGTTACCACTTACTACTACTACTAGCATGAAACTGTGGACTCGAAATATCCATAATGAAAGAACATCACCTTAGACAACATGATAACAATGAAACTGTTCTCAACAACGTTGTTCTCTTCCAATGTAGTCTCATCCTTGAGAACCTTTCCTTGATGGATCAACATCTGCAGAGCGGCAGGGTAAAGAGCGCCATGAATAGCTTCTATAGCTTTTTTAACATCAGATACCTGAGATCACCAAAATGTTAACATGCATCTGAATGATTTATGAAAAATCAAGTCACATATTAAAACTAATCTACAGAAGTCAAAAATCACACGAGCTTCCATGACGCAATAGGCACTAAAAAACATCCCTAAACTGAAAACACCGTGAGACTAGCAACGAAAGCTTCACAACTATTTCGAACATCAGATAATCCACAAATGCCTCATGAGTTAGCAAATATCGCGACTTTTGTACTGTAAATCTATGAAAATTTCTAACATGAAGCCTAGATGTGATCCTAAGTATGATTACCTCTTAACATAAACCTGGATCAAGAAAGCAAAATATAGTCCGATTCATGATAAGAAACGCGAAGCCAAGATTAATACTCTTTAAAAGAGTCGAACAATTAGCCATACAATCACTACACTAATAAACTCGCGAAAAACCCTAATTCAAATTCCAATCTGGCACACGATTCTTCATAAAGAATTTACAGCACGAAAAAAAATATATTGCAAAATGAAACCCATAATTTCAAANATTCAAATTCCAATCTGGCACACGATTCTTCATAAAGAATTTACAGCACGAAAAAAAAAAATTGCAAAATGAAACCCATAATTTCAACACCAGAGNATTGCAAAATGAAACCCATAATTTCAAAACCAGAGACCCTGGATAGTCACTAATTTCAAACCAAATGTTCACCAATAAAAAAACTACGAAACCAAATTAGACCTAAATAAACAGTTAATGAAATAGAAGAAGAAGATTAGAATTCAAGAAATCAGTCTACCGTATCCGCCGCTTTTACTTCGATCTCGAAGTTCGTCCCCTTGAGAGTCTTCACGAAAATCTTCATCGTTTAGGAGAAAAAACTTGAGAAGAGAGAGAGGCAGAGTATTGAGAGAGGCAAAGTATTGTGAGACCGCTTTTTGGGTATTGAGTCAGCTTTTATATCAATACAATTAATATAAAAAAAAAATGTCTAATCACATACGTGCACGTCTATAGTAACATGGGTGGACCAATATATCTCGTGGAGATTGGCCTCGTCAGAGACAACAACGATTTAGAGGCCGTTGGATTTAAAAGAAAGTAAAGGGAAGAAAGTACAGGGATGTACTGGACAGCTAGCTGATTACATCTGAATTACTGCTTGTATTTGGATTTTGGTTATATCTTTTTGGCATTGCGATTTCTTACTAGTAATCCCAAATCTGAGTACATTTTAGGTTATGTTTTTTTACGTTTTTTTTTAACTTTTATTATTTTATAATTTTAAAATTTACTAACCATATTTATATTTAAAATTTTTTTTTTTTGAATTGTCAAATATTAACTATTAAAAATCTTAATAAAATTTTATAGCAAAATTTTAGAAATATTGAAACTGCACATTTCGACCGTCTAAACGATAATTATCACTTAAACTATTTAAAACTTATAGTTTGTTGACTTTCAATTTAAATCATGAACTTCTATTGATTATGCCAAATTAGACACGACGTTAATTTCACTAACGGAATATTTAAACGGAGTTAAATCTCATAGTTAAATGAAACGACGTCGTTTTGAAAAAAATGACAAAAAATCACGAAGTTTCAAATTTGGAAATTTTAACCATAAACTTTTGTTGACTTTACATTTTAGTCACAAACTTTCGTTGATCGAGCCAAATTATATAAGATTTTATATTAGAGGTTGAAGATGGGTTATCCTGCTCCATTCAAGTTATTCAAGTTTTGGTTTTGTTTGTTTTTTTCTAAAATATGTCCATTCAAAAATAAATTATATGTCGGTTTAGCTCGATACAGGTTATTCGGCTCGGTTTGAGTTATTCGAATGAGTTGGATTAAAAACCAAAACTAGAATAACTCAAATCGAGCCATTTTGATACTTTTACTCTTTTCTAATATGTTTTGATCGAAATCTCTAACTTTACATTTTTATCATAAACTTTTGTTGACCGAGTAAAATTGGAGACAACTTTTTATTAGGGACTGGTGCTATTCGGCTCGGTTCAGGTTATTCAAGTTTTGGTTTTGTTTTTTTTTTAAGATATGTTCATTCAAGAATAAGTTCTATATCAGTTAGGTTTGAGTTATTCGAGTTTTGGTTTTTAATCCAAACCGAGTTGAGTAACCTAAATCAAGTCGAACCGATATATAATTTATTATTGAATGGACATGTTTTAAAAAAAAAAACAAACAAAACCAACTCATTGCCAACCCATAATATAAAGTAATGTCTAATTTGGCTCGGTCAATGGAAATTTGTGATTAAAAATGTAAATTCAACGAAAGTTCGTGGTTACAATGGTCAAATTTGAAACTTCAGGATTTTTTCATTTTTTTTAAAACGACGTCGTTTCATTTAACTGTGAGATTTAACTCAGTTTAAATATTTCGTTAGTGAAGTTAACGTCTTGTCTAATTTGACTCAGTCAACAAAAGTTCAAGATTTAAATTGAGAGTCAATAAAACTATGAAATTTAAATGGCTTAAGTAGTAGTTCACGATTTAAACAGTCAAAATGTGTAAGTTTAGTGTTTCTTTGACATTTTCCCAAATTTTATTATGAAAATTTTAAAACCTTTATATCATCTTATATATTTAAAACAAACATTTGAGATCACATATCAAATTCTTAAATTATCTAACTAGAGTTGACATCATGTTGAGCGTATATATTTTTATTTTTAAAATTAATAATTAGGATAATATGTATATTCTCTAAGTTATTGACATCATGTTGAGCGTATATATTTTAATTTTTAAAATTAATATTTAGGATAATATGTATATTCTCTAAGTTATACATTATTTATGTTTTGATTTGGAAATTTATATGACAATATTGACTGATATTTAATTAATTGAAACATTTTTAGGATTGATATTAATTTTAAAATATTTTTAAAATCAATCTTAATTTCAAAAATATAGTTTGATTTTTGAAATTTATAAGGAGACAAAATCATAAATTTTTAAATATTATTTTATTTAACATAAATAAATTCAACCAATTATTAAATGTTAAAAATAACAAAATTATTCTTCTAGAGATATTTTAAATACAAATCGTGATATATTATTATAAAAAAATAATGATATAAATAATTAAATACTAAAGTTAAATAACAAAAAATATTCTTCTAATTTTTTTTTAATCATGATATTATTGAATTAGTTTTAGGGTTTATCGATTTCGTTTTTGATTTGCCTGGTTGTTTTTGTAATTGTTATTTACTAGGAGAGAATCCGCGTGATACGCGGAAACTTGTTAAATATTTTTTGAATTTTGAATCGTACCTTTAATTTTTATTTTGAATTTTTTATATCATTTTTGTCTTTTATACATTATTTTATTTGGATTTATACATTTAAAATTCTCTCTATACTTAATATTTTATTATCTACATGACTACATGATGTATTGAAATTTTTCTTTTGTCTATTATATCTTTCTAGTATTAATTTTTCTGTTGTGATTGTTAACTAATATATTATCATTTAAACATAAAAATGATTTTTAATTTGTATCTGATTTTATTCATTTAGTTTAAAGTAATGACCGACTTAGTTTTAAGAACTAAATAAATTATTTTTATCAATTTAAGGCAATTTAATATTATATTTATTATAATCAAAAATCTATATCTTATTTTAATTTTTTAATTTTTATGATCCTAATAATCTATTTTATCTTTTTCCAATAATTACTTATCAAATTTTTCTTAGTTATTATCCAACGTTCCATATTGTAATATTTTTATATATCTAATTTTGAAAAAAAAAATCTATATTTATCTACTTTTTATTATGAACTTATTTCTATTTACATACTTTTTTATTATTTAATTTGTTTTGAATATTTCTTTGTATATTAGTTTTTATTGTTCTAGTTTTTCTTTTTCACTTTCAACGATAAAACTTTATCAATGTTACAATTATATCATCCTGTAACCTTTAACCAAATATAGATTTTTAAATTTGTATATATATCTATGTATAAACATCAAAACTACGTGGTTTTAATAAAAATTAAAATGAAGACAAAAGCGAGAAAAGTGAGAATCGAACTCATGACCTCTTGAAATTTTTGTTAAATTGTATGTTATTTTTAATATAATTTTAATGTTTTTAGAGAAGGGAGTGCCACGTGTCATCACGGGAGAACACCCCTTCTCTCATTATAGGTAAGATTTACTACTTATACGTGTAGATTTGATTGTCGTGCTCTTCTAAATTTTGTGCGTGAGGCTGTTTGTAGTTTTTTATCCAATAAAATGTGTGGTTTGATTTTAGCATGCAAGTGGATCCATTTAACTTATTGGAATCTATATTATTAAATTAAAGTAGAATTTATCTACTTAAAAAGTTATAATGAACCATTTAATTTAAAGATTAGGAAAGTTAAATCATATATATTTCTAATCAATATTGTTACAACAATATTTATTAGTTTATTTTAATAAATATCTTACAACAATATTGTTACCTGAATTCATATTCTTTCTTAACAAAAAACTAGATTTAAATAATAAATTATTAATAACTAAAAATATTTTAATCACGTAAAATCAAAAGTTTATTTTATTGATAATCACTTAGCCTAAAAAATCTATATCTAAAAAAATCTAAATCTATATAAAAAAAATTATTAATAAAAATTTAAAATATAAATCATTAGTTAATTAACTATATAAGTGATAAATATGATTTATTTATATTAAATCAGACAACATTTAAAACTTTAAAATTTATTGCATCATCAAAACAATTTTTTATTTTACATAAAAATACCAATAAAACAAAATTAAATTAAAAATATTAATCTATTACAATAATCTTCATGGAATTAAGACATTTAATAATTTAAAATACAATAACCATTAAATTCTATTAATTGCAAACATTTAGTGAACATTTCATAGTTGACCAAACCTATTTTACCTCATTTTATTATGTATTTTAAGTATAATTACTAAAAACCCTATGTTTTTCTCTCATGCTATTCTTTTGCCACTTCTCTTCCTCTTTTGTAATTCTCTTAGGGGAGAAAACTAAACCTTTTGTTGATATCTGGATCGTACCAGATCAAAGAAGGCCCAAAATTCGATTCGACCCATGGAACGAAGTCGGCTACGAAGAAGACAACAATCGAAGACCCAAAGGAAGACGAAGCCCAAAAGAGAATAAGGGTCCCGGTTCAAAAGTGTAAATAATAAACCAGACACTGTTCACTATAAATAAGGAACAATGTCGGTCGAAGAGAGGGAGAAAAAGTGATTGAGTTCGCTATAGTAGAGATAGAGAGAGTATAGACTTAAAGAGTGTAATCCGAGGATCACCACTTACCTCGCTTGTATTCCGATCTCGCGATCCGAGCTCGACCAAAGAGTCAAACTTAGCTCGTGGCTTCGCAAACGGTTGTGATATAAACGTCGATCAACTCGGCTCCCCTTGAGTGGGAAATCGTTGTCTCATTTACTTTCTGCTTAACTTAGTTCGCACTTTACTACCTCACACTTTTATTAATCACTAACATCTCTTTAGCGAACTCGTCTAACGTAATCAACTCTAAAATATTTACGTTCAAGCCCTTTATTTTGAGTATTTACTTTAAGCTATTCTTTTCCGCTTTTGAGTTTAATAATAAATATCATATTTCGCTCATATTCTAACGATTTAATACTTGGATTTAATCTTATTGTCCTTGTGATTATTTATGGATTCAACATTTGGCGCCGTCTGAGGGGACAATACTGCGTCTTGAAGGATAAAAACCTCGGAGTACCACGGGATAAACAAAAGTCACAAAGTAACCTACAAGCGAAGTCGGAAATGGCTCAGATCTGAACAATGGCCGAAGAGACAGTAATAGCCGAACCAGTCACCAATGGAGAAGACGAGCAGCAGCCTCAGGAGGTGACGGATCTCGGGATCCTACCACCGGCGAGCGGTAACAGCGATCCATCGAAAGATACGCACTACGATCAAACTGATCTGATGAAAATGCTTAATAACAGAGAGATCGAGAATCAGAAAACAAGCGAGCTCATCGAGAGCATAGTACGAGGGCAGCAAAGCCTTCGACGTCAGATCTCTGATCGAGCCACGAAAGATCGAACTCCTCATGCTCGCGATCTACGCCGAAACCTCTATGTGGAGTTTCCTGCGTCCCGAACTGAGCAACACACCTCGACTCGCCAGGAGGCGACCGTGCAAAGGGTCGGAGCCGAGATCCAGCAAAATCTATGCACGCCCCTGGTTGTCCGCGAGGAAATTGCAAACAGAAGGGACCTCGAAATAGAAAAAATGAGAGCAAAGATCACCGAAATGACATCACAGGTTCACCGAGCAACGAGCTCAGCTCCCGAGATCGAGCGAGTCTCCGAGGAGACCCAGAGAACCCTGTTCACCAGTAACATCACTAGTGTCAGATTTCGTCACGACGGAAAGCTCATATGTCCAGTCTACGGAGGAACGACAGACCCCAGGAACTTCATACAACGTTCACCATCGCAATGGGAAGGTCTCAATTCGCTCCGGAAGAACGAGACGCCGGGTACTATCAGCTCTTCGTGGAAAACCTCAGCGGGGCGGGCAGCGTTCAGTTGGTTCTCCAGGCTCGAAGCCAACACCATAGACAGCTTCCGAACCTTAACGACTTCGTTCATGAAGCACTACTCCATGTATATACAAAAGAGCGCATCGAACACTGATCTATGGACCCTGTCTCAGAAGGCGGACGAGCAACTCTGCGAGTTCCTCGGACGGTTCAAAGAAATAGTATCCAATGTGACTTAGTGGATGATGCAGCCATAGCGACTCTGCGTAACGCCCTTTGGTATAAGTCGAAGTTCCGCGATGATCTCTTGATTAATCAGCCGGCAACGCTGGATGACGCCCTACATCGCGCGACTTGTTTTTTGGAAGCGGACGAAGAGTACGCGACATTAGAGAAGAAATACACCCCCGCGAAGGCAGGGAGCTCGAGGGAGAAGCCGAAGGAGGAGTACCGCGAGACGAGGCAACATTACAGCGGGAAAAATGCGAGGTCGTCTGAAACGGTAGCTTACGTCGATAAGGGGAATCAGCAGATAGGGAACCAGTCACCTCGCAAGGGTGACGACGTAAAAAATTCGTACGATCCCGAAGCCTACTTTGACCACCACCAAAGGTAGACTACTCGACGCAAGATTGCCGGTATCTTAAGTTCCAGCTGATGAATCAGTACGAGAAAGGCGGTGTCAAGGTAGACCGAGACAAACGCAACAAACGGAAGGGAAATGGACCTCCGCGAAGGGACGATAACCGGAACAATGAGCGAAGAGCTCAAGCCGAAGAACGAGGTTCGGAGAGGCAACCCCAAGAAGCGCGGCTAGAAAATGAAGTAGATCCCGGCCAGCCAGAGAATAACGAGCCCAACGTCAGGCGGCGGATCAACGTGATAATAGGCGGGGTCTTCAATTGCAAAGACTCAGTGCGAGCAATCAAGGACAACGAGAGGAGAGCAACCTCGGACCATAAGCAACCTCTTCAGGTATCAAGAGGATATCAACGCGTTAGATTTGCCGCACCAGAACCCGGTAGTAATCGAAATCAACATACGGAATTGTGATGTATCAAGAGTTTTGATCGACACTGGGAGTTCAGCCGATCTTATGTTCAAAGAAACGCTGGAGAGAATGGGAGTAGACCTATCTGAAGTAAAGCCAAACACTCACCCGTCGACCGGACTCTCAAGAGAGACATTAATTACCATCGGAACGATCAAGTTACCCGTAAGCGCAGGAGGGGTAATGAGCATATGCCGATTCTACGTCATCTATAAACCGGCGATCTACAATGCAATTCTGGGAACACCGTGGCTCAACGAAATGAAGGCCATCCCCTCAACCTATCATCAATGTGTAAAGTTTCGACTCCGCATGGAACTCAAACCATCCGGGGAATCCAATCTGCATCGCGAGCCTGCTATGTCGACGAGCGCAGGAAGAGAGCGGCTCCCATCCAATAACAATTATTGATCAAGGCAGGAGGAAACGNTGCATCGCGAGCCTGCTATGTCGACGAGCGCAGGAAGAGAGCGGCTCCCATCCAATAATAATTATTGATCAAGGCAGGAGGAAACGAGGCCCCAAAGAGAGGAGATCTGGATACAAGCGACAATATCAAGATGATAGCAGTGGACGATTTGAATCCGGAAAGAGAGATCGGGATAGGCAGAGATCTGGATCCGGAAGTAGAAAAAGAATTGATCAATTTATTGAGAAGTAATCTAGGGACCTTCGCGTGGTCAACCAGCGAAATGTAAGGGATCAAGCCCAAGATAGCATGCCATGATCTCAACGTCGATCCAACGTTCAAGTCGGCGAGGCAAAAGAGGCGAAAGTTGGGTCACGAGAAAGCTTAGGCCGTGAATGACGAGGTGGCGAGACTCCTTAAAGCGGGATCAATTTGCAAAGTGCAATACCCCGAGTGGTTGGCAAACCCCGTTGTAGTAAAAAAAAGAATGGGAAGTGGAGAGTCTGCGTCGACTTCACGGATCTCAACAAGGCATGCCCAATTACAGTTTCC
The DNA here is from genome assembly GCA_900406285.1 of Biscutella auriculata. Taxonomy (NCBI): domain Eukaryota; kingdom Viridiplantae; phylum Streptophyta; class Magnoliopsida; order Brassicales; family Brassicaceae; genus Biscutella; species Biscutella auriculata. The sequence continues at coordinate 4,061 of OVAO01000775.1, read as the reverse complement.
CGCTTCCGCACGTCGATCATCTGGTGGAAGCGACGATGGGGAACGAACTCCTCTCATTCATGGATGCGTTTTTAGGATACAACCAGATCTTCATGAACCAGGATGAACGCGAGAAGACATCGTCCATCACGGATAAATGAATTTATTGCTATAAAGTAATGCCATTCGGGTTGAAGAACGTTGTAGCAACCTATCAACGTCTAGTCAACAGAATGTTCGAGCAATAGATCGGGAGAACGATGAAAGTATATATCGACAATATGCTCTTCAAATCGTCCAAGGCGTCAGACGACATCGCCCACCTCAGCGAGTGTTTCCAGATCCTGAATAAGTATAGCATGAAGCTCAATCCGACGAAGTACACGTTCGAGGTAACCTTAGGCGAGTTATTGGGATACATGGTCACGAAGCGAGGAATCGAGGCTAACACGAAGCATATCGCAGCTGTCACCTCATTGCCATCACCTAGAAGCGCGAAGGAGGTACAACGTCTGACGGGAAGAATAGCCGCTCTCAATCGGTTCATTTCGAGGTCAACAAATAAGTGCCTCCCGTTCTATCAACTCCTCCGGACGAACAAAAAGTTTGAGTGGACTGAGCAGTGCGAGGCAGCATTCAAGCAACTCAAGGAGTACCTATTGACCCCTCCAATATTAGCAACACCCGAAGAGGGTGATACATTATTTCTATATATCTCCACAACCGAAGCAACCATCAGCGGGGTGCTTATCAGAGAAGATCGAGGCAAGAAGAGACCGATCTTTTACGTCAACAAAAGCTTGAACAAAGTTGAATCCCGTTACCCGGCGCTAGAAAAGTTGGCACTCGCAGTGATCATCTCGGCACGAAAACTGCGACTGTATTTCCAATCTCTTTCAATCGACGTATTCACCAACCAACCAATACGAACAGTGCTTCATAGCCCAAACAAGTCAGGGCGGCTAGCCAAGTGGGCAATAAAGTTGAGATAATACGATATGGAGTACAAGACCAGAACCAGTGCCATGCCCCAGATCCTAGCAGATTTGATCATCAAGATCCCTCACGACGAAAGAAGAAAGGAAGAATTGGAAGGCAAATGGACCTTGCATGCAGACGGTTCATCACCGAGCCAAGGATTAAGGGTTGGTATACGACTTACCTCGCCGACATGAGAGATCTTAGAGCAGTATTTCAGGCTCAGATTCCCACCCTCGAACAACGAAGCCGAGTATGAGGCACTCGTAGCGGGAATGCGTCTAGCCAAAGAAATCGGAGCAGAGAGGCTCCAAGCTTACTTCGTCTCACAGCTCGTAACCAGCCAATTCAACAGAGAGTATGAAGCAAATAACGAAAGGATGGATGCTTACCTCAAGGTGGTTAAGCAACTGGTCGGGGGATTCAAAGAGTTCGTCATCTCGAAGATTCCCCGAAGTGAGAACGCGCATGCCGACGCCCTCACAACGCTGGCTTTGATCTCAGACCCCGATTTAAGAAGAATAATACCAGTCGAGAGCATCGACAATCCGAGCATCGAGCTCTTAAAAGGTATCTACGTCATCTTCGAAGCTAGGAATCAGGCGGAGTCGATGGTCACCGGTGAACCCAATTCCGAGGAAGAAGAGGACTGGATGAAGGAGATTATCGACTACATAAGAGAAGGAAAAACGCCCGAGGACAAATGGGAAGCAAGAAAGGTCAGGGCTAGAAGCGCCTGCTACACTATAGTCCGTGATAAACTATTTCGATGGAGTGCGTCGGGAATCTTGTTAAGATGCATCAATGGCAGCGAGATCGATCGAGTAATTGAGGAAACGCACGAAGGAGCCGGAGACAATCATTCTAGAGGACGAGCATTGGCAATCAAAGTAAAAAGGCAGGGCCATTACTGACCGACACTGCTAAAGGATTGCACG